>PVKS010000329.1:191124-211191 GCA_004027875.1 Aplodontia rufa
GTTTCAGCACTTGCCTAGCAAGCATGAGGACCCGGGTTCAAACCCCAGCACCACCACATACACAACTAAGTGTTGGAGCAACGAAGGCCATGTGAAAAACTAAATAAAGTTGTTTCTCTCTTTCTCTGTCTCTCTCACTGTCCCTCTCTCTTTAAAAAAAAAAAAAAGAAAGAAAGAAAAAGAAAAAGAAAAGGCTAAAGCAGACAATAATATAGAATTATTACAACAAATACTACAAAGCCCACAATAAGGTGCCCTCCTGCCCTCAAGCAGGAGCAAGCATCTCATAAGGAGAATCAAATCACCCACTCAAGCTTGTGATGACTTTTCCTGGAGCTTTGCAGAACCAGTTGGTAATGATCAACCAGATCACTGGTCCCTGACCAAGGGACCTACTACACCATTTACACAACCTCCCATCTTGCAAGCCTCCAACCCTTCCCTTTGCTTCCCTTTTCTATAAAACTTCAACATTTCTGTCAGTCCCTTGAAGACAGATCTTTGGCCACTGTAACCCTCTCTGTTCTTTCTGGTGTTTCCATGCTGATTAAAGCTTCTTTCCTGCCCTTCACCATTGCTCCCCTCTTTGACTGTCATACTGGGACAGTAGCCAAGACGGGTCTTTTGGGACCTTCAGGACTGGTTCCTTCACCCAATGACTCCAGCACCACGTACACAACAAAGTGCAATGAAGGCCAAATGAGAAATTAAATAAGGTTGATTCTCTCTCTCTCTCTCTCTCACTGCCCCTCTTTCTCTTAAAAAAAAAAAAAATTACTATCTTGTGAGGCTGGAGTGGTGGCTCAGCGGTTGTAAGTGCTTTCCTGGTATGTGCAAGGACCCAGGTTCAAATCCTAGCACCACATACACAACTAGGTGTTCGAAAAACAAAGGCCAGATGAAAAAATAAAAAAGATTAGTTCTCTCTCTCTCTCTCTCTTTTAAGAGAGAAGGACACACTTGCCTAGCATGGGCAAGGCCCCGAATTCTATCCTCAGCCCTGAAAAACAAAAGAGAGAAGGACAGTGAGAGGAGGGAGAGAGAGAAAGAGAGAATCAATTTTATTTAGTTTTTCATGTGGCTTTCATTGCTCAGACACTTCGTTGTGCATGTAGTGCTGGGATACAAACCCGTATCCCTGTGCATGTGAGGCAAGCACATCACTGCTGAGCCCCCGCTCCAGCCCCTCTCCTTCTCTCTTAAAAAAAAAAAATCCTATCATGGGGCTGGGAATATAGCTCAGTGGTGGAGAACTTGTTTAGCAGATGCTTGAAGCCCTGAGTTCCATCCCCAGGGCACCCCCCCAAAAAAAAAAGGAAAAAAAAGAAAGAATTTCTATATTGATTTGTCCTTTTATTACCCTTAAAATATAATGTGATAGTTCCCATTCCAGCTCAGAGGAGAACCATGGCTGGTTCCACCTTATTGCTGGATCAGACCATGGGGAAGATGCTGTGTTTTGGAGACTCTCCAGGGAAGATGCTCAACTGCTTCTTCTGGCACTTCCAGCAGGGCTGGGAAGAGGTTGCCATTCCAGGAAGGGTTCAGTTTCTATGCCTTCCTGTCCAACTGATCAAGATCGTGCTGGCCATGCTACACACTGGGCAGTCCAGCTCAGGCCTGACTGAAACAGGTAGACCCAGAGGCACTCACCCCCACTGCCCAAAGCAGAGCCTCAGAGACTCTTGAGCCAATTCAACTTCCCAGTGCTCCTCCCTCCATAAACCAGGAGATAAAAAAAATCAGAATCAGGACTGGGGGAGTGGGGGCAGTCAGAGCTTGACTACCCTCCAGGGATGCAGGAATATGAGGCGAGGATCTTGAGCCTGAACATTTACATGTAGCACTCAGGATTGAAAACTGATTTACAGTCTGAGGCTGGCAGCAGGGAGCAGGAGAAAGGTAGGGAGCTCTGTACACAATGCAGCCTTGTGGGGCGGTGGTAATTATATATTACATTGAACTGTCCTTGCAGCATGGTGAAGGGCAGTGGGAATGAGACTCTAAATCATGCTTCCTTGATGCTTCCTGTAGCTCAGCTCCCTGTGATGTGGCCCCAGAGCCCAGAGCTGACACTTCTCCGGGCCACAAACTCTCTTTCACACACACACACACACACACACACACACAGCCCGACTAACTGGGAGATGTTATCAATTCTGGCAGCTTCCAAGGGCTGCTCATCTTGCAGGCCTCATTGTTTATACTCCACCCTCTACTGTCAACATTTCCCACTCTCTACCTTCCTTTTTCCACTGGGGTCTGAACAAGGCTTGTCACTTGCAGAAGACATCCCTGTCCTCCATGTGTTGACCCTCACAGCATCTCTTTCTCCACACCACAGCCACTGCCTTGGTTCATCTGGGGCCCCATCACTCCCTAGAACATCACCATGGTGGTGCTGGGGATGGAACCCAGGGCCTCAGGAATGCTGAGCAAGTGCTCTGTCACCCAAGCCTGCCTTGTCACTTTTCACCTGCATTTTTGACACCATTTTCGTAACTGGTTTCCCTCTTAACTCACCCTTACCCCTAATTCATCATCCTTTACCTTGTTACCATAGCAATATCCCTAAACACACCTCTATCCAGAACCTTAATCTTATTTGTTTGGAAATTCCAGGCATGGAGAGAGATGATCAAACATTGGTTCTTGAGTGCCTGGAGGTAACTTAAATTCCATCTTCTCTCCGAAGTCTCCCCAGGCTCTTTGCGGGTTGGTAATTACTGATTCACCTCCTGGCCTGAGCTGGACTCCTGGGAAGAACTCTGATATTCATCTTTTCTGAGTGGCCTTTCCATAGCCAGAACCTGATCCTTAGGACCAATCACCTAGACTTGTCACAATCCACTGTTCCACACTTAGTGGTGATGAGAAAGGGCTCTGTGGTCAGACAGATGTGGATTTGAATTCTGGCCCACAAACATGTACAAGTTATTTGAGTAGTCAGACTGCCAGAGTTCAGATCTTGGCTCCACTACTCTAGTTTGGTTAGCGCAATTGACTTAACCTCTGTGAGGTTTTATCATTTCTTTCACCTTTTTTTCCCCCTGGTGGTGGGGATTAAACCCAGGGTTGCTCTACCACTGAGCTACATCCTCAGCCCTTTTTATTTTTTTTTAATTTTGAGACAGGGTCTTGCTAAGTTGCCCAGGCTGACCTCAAACTTGCCATCCTCCTGCCTCAGCCTTCCAGATAGCTGGAATTACAGTTGTGTACCACACCATACACCTTTACTTTTTTTTTTTTTCCTCTCTCAGTATTAGGATTCAAGGGCTGGAGCGGTGGCTCAGTGGTTATGGTGCTTAATAAAAATTGATTCACTCTCTCTCTCTCTCTCACTGTCATTCTCTCTCTCTTTAAAAAAAAAAAAGTATTAGGATTCAAACCCAGGGCCTCACACATGTTAAGCAAGCACTCTACCACTAAGCCACATCCTGACCCCAGTTTCCCCATTTTTAAAGTGCGGTTAACAATAGTACCTACCTTCTAGAGTTGTGGAGCAGATTCAACGAGTGAATGCAGGTGATTATCCCTGCCCATACAGTATCTTTGTTTCCATAATACTGCCCCCAGAGTTGTTGGGAAGATCAAATAACATATTCCCTTTGGAAATCCAAAGGCTTTGTACATATAAGTTTTTGTTGTTATCATTGTGTTGCTGGGGCATCTAACCCAGGGCCTCTAGCATGCTAGAAAAGTTCTCTACCACTAAGTTGCAACCCCAGTCCTATTATTTATTATTTGGCTCTTGCTCCCTGGGATTCTGAGGGTTTGGGAAGGAGGTCACATTCCCTTTAGCAACACAGCAGCTATTTTCAAGCTCCTCCACCAGCCTCAAGACAGAAAATTGTGGAGTCCTGGAGAAAGGAGCAGATTTGGAGGTCTGGGGGTCCTCTTTCACCCAGGGTAAAGGGTATATAAGGCTGTGCAGACAGACACATCTCTAACAGAGATTTCAAAGGAGGCTGCTAATGAAACTAAGAATAGAGAGCTTGTCAGCATTTTACATGATTATCTCCACCATTACAAGAGGTGGACCCAAAGGGCTAGAGTGGTGGTTCAGTGGTAGAGTGTTTGCCTAGCATCCCTGAGGACCTGGGTTTGATCCCCAGCACCACATACACAACTAAGTGTTGGAAGAACCAAACAAGATGAACAAATAAATAAAATGATTCTCTCTCTCTAAAAAAAGAGGTGGACCCAAATTTCGTGGGGCCCAAAGCTTGTACAATTTAGGAAACCCTCCTCAAGAAAAAGAACACAAGATTATGAAAATGACTTTAAGTGCAGGCTTTGGAAGAGGTCTGTGCAAATGAGGAGTGCTATGAAGCTTCATTAACTTCTTAGAAAATCTCCTTCTGCTACCATGCCAGGTGTGCATTTGATAAAGACTTTTCAGTAGTTGCTTATGATTGAAGCAAACCATTTCCACTCAACTACAGACAGGCCCAAATTTCCAGAGGATTAGAGTGGGCTACATCCTCTACTAAGACTGGAAGTCACCTCATTGCTAACTTCACCTCACCCTCCACTGGTTTCACCTCAGGCTAATTGTTCATTTTCAAGACTCACCAGCTATTTATTTTGTGCTTTCAAAACATTTGCTTGTGATTTACATACCATTAATATTCACACTCATGTTTGGGAACCTTTCCTTTGCCCCAGCTTAAGCTGGATTCCTGAGACTTAGTTACCAAGTGAGATCTAACATTCTCACTTCCCAAAATGTAGAGGGAAAGAAAGATATATTTGAGGGGATGATGGTGACATTTGTCTTTTCTAAAATCTCTGGCCCTGCTCAAATTATCCTCCTCCACATATCCCTCTGCCCCATTCCCAACCTCATCCTGTCCCAGTTTCCCTCTAATTATGAAATTGGAAATGTACATTCTCAAGGACAAACATGCCTATCATATGCTGGACTTTCTTGGGCAATAGGGAGGGGCCCCTGAAGTCAGGAGGCATACGGCATCAAGACGTTAGCGGAGAAGAACACATTAGGGGTTCTTCCTCAGATCATTCCCAGGGAGAATCAGCCACCCGCCCTCACCAGTCTCCTAGCACAGTTTGGAGGTCCCATTTATATGATTCCCCCAACTGGCAGAAACAGATGGCTGGTGGGAGTATGTGTGAGAGAGAGAGAGAGAGAGAGAGAGAGTGTGTGTGTGTGTGTGTGTGTGTATGAGATTGTCCATGCACGTGAGCTGTACAAAACGTATAAGAAGTGTGCACACATGTGTGAGACAGTGAATGCCCACATGCATATTAGTACACCTACCAAGACAGGCAGAGGAGGTAGAGGAGAGGATGTGGGAAGGAAAGTCTCAGTCTAAGAAAAGCACATTATGGTTCTAAATGTCACCAGAGGTGAAACTTGCTTCCCCAGCCTGTGCTGTAATGGGGAGGCAAAAAGAAGCTAGCAAAGCAAGAAAAGGTCGCAGGGCAGCACAGGGTGCAGCTGGCAGGGTCACCACCAGCTCCAGCAATGACCTCACTCTCCCAGATCCCTCCTCCGAGGTGGTGAGTCACCAGAGCCCAATCAATACTGCATTCCACTTGTCTGTGCTGTCTTTATGCTCTCAAGAGCCAATTCCTGCTGTCCTATTCTATGTGACCCCTGCCCCATATCCCCCTAAGGAGCCTGAGCTACCCCAGCCTCAGGCTAAGCTTTCCTTTAAGCCTCTATCAGAGAAGCCAGGAACCCCTGCTTCTAGGTGAGGCACAGACACAAATGAGGAGAGAAAAGAGAAATAAGGAGACTCTTCTGGAACACGAGAATTTAAAGAGGAAGTGAGGAGAGAAAGAAGAACCAGGGAGCTGGATTTGGAAGACAGAGGTGGGGTGAGGTGAAGCTGATAGCTGTGGGCGCTCCCTTCTCAGGATCTTGGAATCTCTACCCCATTTTCCTGGCCTTCCAGTTTTATTTGGTTCCTTGGGAACTAGTGATGTAGGAGTAGCCCCAACAACCCAAACCAGCTGCCACTAAAAAGGACCCACAGTATCCACACTATCACCTACCTACCCTACAATGTCTGGGCTTGGTCCCACGCGCTCTGTCAGAGCTGAGGGTTGGAGGGATGGGAATGGAGGTTGGGTGTGAGTAAAGAGCAAGAGGCATAAAGGGGAAGGCAGTATCCCCTGAAGCAGCTCTTTTACTTTTTTACTCTAGGGACCTCAGTTTTTTCAGAAGACCTTGGCACCTGCCCAACCATTGTTCCTTCTGGCCTAGCCCTTGTACTCAGCAGCAGCCTGAGCGTCATCCCTTGTCACTGACCTATCAGAACAGGGGCCCCTTTATCTGACAGTGAGAGGGATTCTGCCCAGTTTCTGTGACTCTTAATTTCCCAAGATGCTGTTTGTTCACAGCATAAAGTGAGCTGCCCTAAGGAAATGAAAGCCTTTATTTCTACCTCTGAGTCAACAAGATGGCACCAGAGTGGGAAGGCTAACTCTCATGGGACTGAGACAGCTTCCAGTAGAGACCCTGGGAATTTTCTCCTCTGCTCACTGTAGCTGAATGCCTCTACAAACAGGAAAATCTGGTCAATGCCCATTTCATAATTCTCCCATCATCTGCAGCATAAACAATGGCCATATTGATAATGGTAATGGCAAGCATTTACTGAATGCCTAACATGCCAGAGACCTTGATAAATGTCTTATGTTCTTTGTTTCTTTACTTTTTTTTTTTTTTGTGGTGGTGGGAAATCAAATCCAGGGCCTCTTGTACACTAGGTAAGCACTCTACCACTGAGCCACATCCCCAGCCCCCTCTATGTTATTTCATTTAATCCTGAAATAACACTATGGGATAATCACCATTGTGGAAATTGGAAGAGGAAACAGGATTCCAGAAGTTGCCCAAAATTTCACAGCCTGAGATGCAACTGAGCCAGGCATGGTGGCACACGCCTGTAATCCCAGCAATTGGGGAGGGGCTGAGGCAGGAGGATTACAAGTTCCAAACCAACCTCAGCAATTTAGCAAGAACCTGTCTCAAAAATTAAAAAATGGAAAATATAGAAGGACTGGAGATGTGGCTCCATAGTAAAGTATCCCTGGGTTCAATCCCCAGTACCTAATAATAACAACAACAACAATAATAATAATAATAATAATAATAATAAATAATGAAGGAGTAGAAGAAGGTGGAAAACTGCTAGGTCCTCTAGGGAACTGGGAATAGAAGCAAAAGTGTAACAAAACCTCCTTTTCCACCAGACCATGTGTCCCTGCCAGGCTGGTTCTGTTGTTTGCCCCAGGGTACTCACAACTTTTCATTTTTTAGGTAGATACAGCCTTCATTTCTAGATCCTGTGTCCCCCAGGGAAGGGAATCTCTTCCACTTTAGAAGACCCCTCAGGCACTTCTCAATAAGTTCAATAAAAGCGGTGTGCTGCTGGGTGCGGTGGCACTGGCTTGTAATTCCAGCGGCTTGGGAGGCTGAGGCAGGACGAGTACAAGTTCAACCAGTCTCAGCAACTTAGTGAGGCTCTGAGTAACTTAGTAAGAGCCTGCCTCAAAATTAAAAACAAAAAAAAACAAAAGGCTGGGATTGAGGCTCAGTGGTTGAGCACTCCTGGATTCAATCCCTAGTACCAAAAACAAAAACAAAAAAACCCCGGTGTGCTGATATGGCTTTGAGGTTGCCCCAGAGCCACCTTCTACCAGGCTGCCTCCTTGGTCCACTTTCAAAGTGGATGTTCAGGAAGTCTACTGGGAGACTCCTACATGGACCAGATATCCCTCTGGAAGTCTGTGAGCATTTTTTTAAAAGAGAGAGTGACAGTGAGAGAGAGAGAGAGAGAGCGACAAAGACAGAATCAATTTTTTATTTGGTTTTTCGTGTGGCTTTCACTGCTCTAAGACTTCGTTGTGTACATGGTGCTGGGGTTTGAACTCATGTAACTCACGCATGCAAGGCAAGCGCTGTAACCACCGAGCCACCGCTCCAGCCCTCTGTGAGCATTTTGAGGAGAAATCTGCAAAGCCAAAAGGGAATCAGGGCAACGACAGCTGAACGTGCTTACACAGGGATGAATGGTGACCACTGGAGGACAGGGACTGAGAAACATGGAGATAGACAACAGAGAGCAACAGACCTTTCCCCAGGAGTCTGGGCACAAGCACAAGAAGATGACTTTAGGCATAATTTAGGACAACTCCTCTCTTTTAAGTATAAAGAAGCTGAGGCTCCACGAGTAGACAGAAACTGCCCAGGAATACACCTCTCTGGAGTAGGTCCCCATTCAGTGTCTGGGAGCAACCAGAGAGGTCCTGCCCTGCCATCTTCTAAGAGCAAGGGGACAGAAGAGAAGAGTCACAACTTCAACTATCCCCACCAACACCCTCCCCGCCAAGGGACCTCAGGGTTTTCCATCTCTCAATTGCGAAATATGCTAGTCTCAGTGTCCTCATCAATAAAACAAGGAGGAAGATACCTGCTCTCCTTCCCTGCAGAGCTGTCTTGAGGATCAGCGGGAAATGCTGCACGGGGAAGAGCTTCACAAGTGCAAAGTGTTATTAAGTTTGTGATTAGGCCAGGTCATTGAAGTCTGCAGGAATAATGGGAGAATTAATACCCTGGATGTGGGAAGGAAGGATGCTAAAGTCGGCCCTGTCCTCTTCTCTCGGTCACCTGCCCTCAGAGAAAGCATTGGGTGTTTCCAAATTAACTTAAATAAGAAATGTATGGTGGCAGCAGCCTTCCTGTCCCTCATTCAGCCTTCACTTGCCCAAGGCAAAGAGATTTTAATTTTCAAGTCGTAATGAGAAAAAGAAACTCAGAATTAAAGAATATTCCAGTGAAGCAGTCAAAATAGCTACCCAGACTCTGAATCAAAGGGAGAAATATAAATTAAAATTTCCCTCTTGCTCTCTGCTACCCTCTGAGCTTGAGGAAGCAGGGTAGAGCAACTGGCAAAGGACCCTGGGACCCTGGCCCCTGAGGTCAGACAGGCAGGCAGGCCCACTACCTCCACCCCAGGGTGTTCACAGGACAATAAGGAACAGAGACTCATCCACCTATTCACAGGAGAGATTCATCTCCATCTAGGTTGGTATCCGTGGGCCATGACCCTCCTAAGCAAGGTCAGGCCCTGAATGTTGAATTCAGGGAGTGGGGGGACTCCCTGGTCCCCTTTGTCTGGTCTGCTAAGGCAGAGATGCTGCTGCCTAGTTTTGTTTCCCTTCTGTCAATCAGAATACTGCAGACCTTTCTGTCTTCCCTAACTCAGTCCAGGGATCCTGGGAGCGGGAGGGAGCTGCCTGAGAAAAAGGGAGTGCCAGAAACCTCAGTTCACATGCTTCTGAGTTTGTCTGTTCCCAAGGCAGCACACTTGTTTATTTTTTTTGGAGGGGTGTACTGGATACTCAGGAACCCTTTACCACTCCCCAGTTCCTTTTCAGTTTTGAGACAGGATCTTGCTAATCTGCTGAGGCTGTCCTCATACTTGTGATCCTCCTGCCTTAGGCTTCTGAGTTGCTGGGATTACAGGCATGCATCAAGGCACCCAGACCTTATTTCACCTCTTCCTCTTTTTTTCCCCCCTGTCTGTTTTGTGGTATTAGAGATTGAACCCACTGAGCTACATCCCCAGCCCTTTAACTTTGAGACAGGGTCTCACTGCGTTTCTCAGGTTGGCCTCAAAGTTGTGAACCTCCTGCCCCAACCACTCCCACCCTGAAACTGGGATTACAGGCAGGTGCCACTCCTCACTTTTTCTTTCTTTCTTTCTTTTTTTTTTTTTTTTTAAAGATAGAGGGACAAGAAGAGATTGAGAAAGAGAGAATCAGTTTTATTTAGTTTTTCATGTGACTTTCATTGTTCTGAGACTGCATTGTGTACGTGGTGCTGGGGTTCGAACTTGCGTACTTGCACATGCCAGGCGAGTGTCATAACCACTGAGCAACCCACCACTTTAGCCCCCACTCCTCACTCTTTATAATGTGACCATCAGGTTGTCCAGCCACAATAAGTTTCTGCAAAGTGGGGATGATAATACTTGTTTTTTAGGATTGTTGTGAAAATTGAGATAATCATGGCCAACTGCTTAACAGTGCCTCTCATATGGTAAACACTCATTAAAGAGCAGTTAATATTCTTTGAAGTGTTCTAATGATAACATGGACCTTTATTACCCTGCATTGATAATAAAATGTTGTGAGTCAGCCAGGGTGCTATACATATAGCAATGACTGAACTGTTGCACTTGTCCTAAGGAGTCCACAATCTATTAGCAAAGACAGATGTATAAACAGGCCACTGAAAAAGTGTGGTCACTGTCATCATCACTCCAAAAGCTGCCATTTTCTGAGCCCTGACCATATGCCAGCTACAACACGAGGTATTTGGTTTGGTTTGGTACTGAAGATTAAACCCAGAGGTACTTTACCACTGAGCTGCATCCCCAGTTCTTTTTATATTTCATTTTTGAGACAGGGTTTCATTCATTTGCTTAGGGCCTTACTAAGTTGTTGATGCTACCTGTGAACTTGTGACCCTCCTGCCTCAGCCTCCTGAGTTGCTGGGATTTCAGGTGTGTGCCTCTGTACGCAGCCAACATGAGGTTTTGAAGATCCTTTACCTCTAATTCCTTTGGGAGACTGAGCACCTCTATTTTACAAAGGTTCTATAACAATTGGTAACTTGTTCAAGATCAGGCTGTTTGAAGAGGGAAGGACTGACTCGAAGGAAAATGATCTGCAAGGCTTGAGGAGGGACGGGGAAGGCTTCAGAGAAGAAACGATCTTTCATCAGGATTTGGTAGAATGAGTAGTTTTCCAGGAGCCAAGATGGCACAGCACTTCTGTGGGCTTGCAGGAGGACTGGAGCTGTGATCAGCAGTTCCCAGGCCTGGAGGTGCCTGAATAGAGCAGTGAATCCCTATGCCTCTCTTGACAGCTAGTTCCTCAGGTCCCTCAGCACTGTATCATAATCTAAATTGAGGTGATTATTTTAGAAAGAAGATCATAACCTAGATGACGGATGATTATTTTAGGGAGAATGTAGTCAACAAGCCTGTAATTCCAGAGGATTTCAGCTGTATCACAGAGCTAAAGTAATTGCAGGGAGATCGATCCTGTCTCCCCCCACATCTTCTGCCCCGTCCAAGGGCACCAGGTACCCAGGAAATCAGAGGTATGGCCTGGGATCCCTAGGGAGGCTGGAAGGCATGGCTGACCTGGAGTCAGGGAGACAGTTTCAGTGACCCTAGGAAGATTTGGGGCAGATAAAAATGAAACCTCTCTATTGGGTTCAGTCATTTTCTTCCTTCTTTACTCTCTGCCTCTCTCTGACAATAGCCACAGAGAAGGTGACCACCTTGGTGCAGTCACAGATCTGATGGACAGAACCATGATGTGGCTTTAGGATTCATCTGACTGGTTCCACCTTTAGGAAAATCTGGATTCATCATCATTAGCATTCTGTTTCTCTATCAGGAGCTAGGAGAAACAGGCATCCTGTGCTAAGGACAGCAGTAAAAGAAACTCCTAGAGCAGAGCGGCCTTCAGAGCTCAGGGCCACCAGCCTCCCGCCAGTGCAGTGAAGCACAATCAGCACAGCTCAGTGCAGGGTGTGAGAGAGGCCTTGGGGAAACTTTATGACCACAAGGTGCTGAAACTTCCGTGCTTGTGACAAAGATTGCAGGTGCTCTCCAAATACCTGTCTGAATAATGTGGTTTTGGAGAAAAGGAAATGCACAGGTGCCACCCACCCTCACTTCTCCTTACCTCTTCTCCTATTGAGGGTGAGGCAGCCGCCACCAGCCTCACGGGCCTAATTCATTTCTCACATCATGAAGTGGCCCTGGGAGGGACCAGCTCCCACAGAGGCAGGAAACACGTGCATATTCCAATAAAGCACTCAAAGAGGCAATTATTTCTGGGCTGCCTATCCCAGCACAGAGTACAGGCAGCCAGATTTCCAGAGCTGCTGTCATTGCCTCTGGCTATGGGCAAAATTAAACTTCTTGAGAAATCAGAATGAGCTGGCCCTCAGCACAAGGGGGTTGGGATCATTTGCCTGCCTGGGGCTATCAGTGTGGGATAGGGTGAGGGGAGCAGGGTGTGCAGGTAGGGACAGAGGGAGATTATGAAGGGAGCAAAGTGGCATTATAGGACCCCACAAGGTAGCACATGCCATTCCATGAACACATTGAAATGTATGAGGAATATATACCAAGTCTGTGAGCTTGGTGAGGGTGGGGGTTATGGTATACTTATTTACTGCTATGTCTTAGGACAGTGACTAGCACTTAGTAGATATTCAGTAAATATTGATTGAGTAGATGTATACATTTTGGCATCTAGCCAGAGTTCCCTGATAAATGCTGTGAGAATCCTCCTCATCCTTTCATCTGACACAGCTAACACGAAATATTTGCTTCCTCATCCTTCCTTGAGATGATGTCATGGGATAGTTGGTAAATTTTTCCCAAAATGAGAAGCAGGGGTTGGGAATTTAGCTGAGATGGTAGAGCACTTGCCTAGTATGTAAAAGACCTTGGTTCAACCACCAATACCATGAAAAAAAAAAAAGGGAGAAGTGCACTCCTTGGGACATGATGGGCAGCTCCTGATGGGCCACCCCACAAAAAGCAGGTAGGTGCTGTCCACACCACAGATTGCAATTCCCTCTTCCACAGGTTTGAAAACACTTGTCTGCCTGCTTCTGCCCTCCTCTCTCCAGCTTGCCTTTCCAGCCTCATGCTGCGTCCCTCTCCCTCTTCAGACACCTCTAGTGCACCACTTCAAATTCCAGTCACTGCGGTGACAACCAGCTCGGTGCTGGTTCCAACCACTTCAAGCAGTGTGACCTGGCAGCAGGGCACCCTCAGGCCCCTGAACCTCCCTCAAGCTTTTGCCTCAGGGCTTCTCTGTTGCCAGGGAACGACTCCGGTTCCTGCTTGGGCAACGGAGAAATGCAGGTAGCTAATACCCCACGGGGTGGGTGGGGTGGGCGTGGGGGACTCTTGACAGTGAAGGCGAAACCTATGGATAAATGCCTCCCTTTTTCTTGCCTCTGGTGGAAGGTTCTGAAATCCTTCATAAAGCTTTTCAGAATGTTCTCTGGGTACCTGAAGCTGCAATACTGTCCTATAGCCTCTCCTGCTACCTGGATCACAGCCTTTGTCCCAGGCTTAGCTTTCCTAGGAACTCAGGTTACCCTCTCTCCCCAGTCACAGCTGGCTTCCTTTCAGTTTCACTGTTCTTTCCCACCTCAGGACCTTCCAAAGAAGACTTTCCCTTTGCCTGGAGTGCTTGTCTTTCAGTTCAGGAAGTCCCTGGGCTAAGGCTGACCCAAAGTAAGTAGCCTTGGGAAGACCTGGAAAGACAATGCTCCAGGCAGAGGGAAAGAGCCCTAGGTCAGGAATGATGCATTTGTGTGCTTAGGGTAGAGCAAGAAGGTCTTTGTGGCTATCAGGGAGGCAGACGAGTGGGAGAGGACAGGGACCAGCCCACGTGCAGTTTCATAGGCCACAGCGGGGTGTTGGCACTTGCAGTGCATCCGGAAGAGAGCTTCCTGAGGGCAGGACTTGTGTTTTTCTCGTTCACTGATGGTGCTGGGTATGTAGAAGGCCCTTAATGTTGTTGAAGTGAATGAATAACATCCCAGCCACCCCTCCCCCGCACAAGGTGACAAAATAGTGCTGTCTTCTAAGGTGACAACTCCTCCCAGAAGGGAGAGTAACCGGCTGTGGGAGGAGGCTGGTTTGGTTTCATCCTGAGAGAACTCTTAGGGAGCCAGAGCCCTACCAGCTCTGAGCACTGACTCCTTTCTTCTCTTTTCTCCTGCGGTCGATTCTGATCTTGTTGCTCATTTCTCTGCTCCCGCTGGGCTCTGCTCCTGACACCATTAGTCACCTCCCTCAGTTCTCAGCTTCCTTAATGAGCTACTGTCTTTTCAGTCTGTGATAGGCCTGCCCCTGTCTGCTGCTTCTCAAGGAAACCAAGGTCAGGGTGGAAGTGCAGGGCTCAGAGAAGGTTCCTAGTCTTTTTCTCTGCTCCCCTCTGAAGGCAGGCAGAGGGAAAAGAGGGGCAGGAAAAATGATTCTTTCTGGGTAAAGGAAGAAGTAAATGGAGAATAACTAAATTTTAGGGGTTCGTTGTAAAGGGGATCTCCTGCATGGAGAATAGAGATGCCTGCTTTTCGTTGAGGGACAAGGAACAGGCTGAGATGGTAATAGAAGGCAGGGTAAAGGGGAGAGAGAACACGTTCTGGAAGGTGACTGAGGATGGAGACTGAAGGCCTTTCCCAGGCTGGCCAGACTCTGCCCGTGATTTTTCTCCATATGTGGAGGCAGTAACCTCTTAAGAACTCTCCAAAACAAGAACCTGGGATTGAGAGTCCTGGTTGCTCTGAGGCAGCCCTGGACAGTTATATCCAATAAGTGTCCAAGGTGACAGGGATTTCTAGGCTGCTGTGCCACAGTAAGAGGTTGTACCCAATAGGGGCCTTTGGAAAAGGCCAGCATTCAGAGGGTAGGCTGAAGAGGCTGGTGAAAGGACTATTCATAGGTAGGCAGGTTGCAGGAAATGACAAAGGACATGGAAGCACCTGGTGCCTGGACACAGAAGAAAACCAGTGCTAAACCAGAAGGAGGAGGAGGGACTGACTGGTGTTACTAAAACCCGGTGAGAGTTGTTAAGTGTTAGGGAGCTGTTGTCCCACAGGAGCTGGGGCCTCCATAGAGAAATCCAGCTGCTGCGAACAAGGAAGTCCACCAGCAGGGCTTGGATGGGGGATAAGTACCCTGACCTTTCTCTCATCCCATCAGCAGTTCTCCTGCCTGGGCTTCCTCTTGGTTAACTCCATCAGGAAACAGGGCAAACAGCCAGGACATACAGTCTTCAGAGGTCAGCTTCTGGGGAACTGAGCAGAGCAGAGAGGAACGGAAAGTGAATCTAGAACCTTCCTATGCTTTCCTCCTTGATGGATGTGGAAGATTGCCAAAGGCCATTCAGTCAGGCGGCAAACCCCCTGCTCACTGTTTTGAAGTTTAAAGGCTTCTTTACACCAAAGGTCACAGAATGGAAGTTCACAAACTTGGCCCTTAGCAGAGGATCCCCACTCTACTAAAATAAACAGCATGACCAGAAAATTCCTGCAGTGACCACCCCTCCTCCCCCAATTCAGTCCATAAAAGACCACCTATCCAAAAGCCAGATGGCTATTTTCTGCTTGGAAAGTGTGTCCCTGCAACTTTTTCAATAAATCTCCTTGATCTGCTGAGGTCTGAATCCTTTCTTTCTGCGCCTGGTACCCTCTTTTTCAGCCTCTTTTCCTATCACTCCTGATGTTTCTTACTCCTAAGCCAACCTTTTCCCTGGTTCTTCAAAAACTGACATGTTGGTGCGGTTACAGCACTTGCCTGGCATGCGTGAGGATGTGGGTTCAAACTCCAGCAACACGTGTCAGAGCAAAGGAAGTCACATGAAGTCACATGCCTATAATCCCAGTGACTCTGAAGACTCAGGCAGGAGGATTGCAAGTTTGAGTCCAGCTTCAGCAATTTAACAAGACTCTGATTCAAAATTAAAATATAAAAAGGGCTGAAGTGTCCCTGGGTTTGAGGTAGGCCAGGCTCAGGGGAGACTCCAACCATGAATAAAGGATTTCAGTTGCTGAGTCAGCCTTTATCCCAGCTGCTCAGTATTGGGGGTCCCAGACGGTCTCATTTTTCCTGCTTCAGGCTTTAGGAATGGGCAGGCTAAGTAATTACAATTTCCTAACAAACCGTTGCCCCTATTAGACTCTCTTTCCAAGAAATTTTTAATTATTTTTTAAGAGAGTGAGAGAAAATCAATTTTTACTTTTCCATCTTTTTTTTTCTGACAGTTGTGCATATGGTACTGGGGTTTGAACCAGAGTCCTTATGCATGCCAAACAAGCACTCAACTGCTGAGCCATCCACTTCAGCTCCTAGACTCTTTCAATCGGGTAAAGCAGGAGGTTTCTACTTGCTTCTTCTCCGCATGGGCACTGTTTATTTCTTACCATCTGAAATTCCACTTTTTATCTAAGGGGTCTGGGGAAGCTGGGGGAGCCCCTAACACTCTCTGCAACTCTGATACTGAGAAGGGATCTGTTGGTCCTGCCTGACATATCACCCGAAGTACAAAATCCTTCCCTCATGTTCCTTGGTACTGTGAAATTATTAGGTTCCACATGCTTACTTCTCAACCCTGTCCTAGGGTTCCCATCTTGGACCTTATTAAGAACCTTCCACCTTACCAGTTCATTTCTCATCCTAGTCACCCTGGAGCTCATAGGGAAATGGTCTGTGAGCTCTGAGGCCTAGGGGTCCTGTTGTAAATGTATACCGTTTATCTCCATTCCCCTGACAAAATTGTCATATGACCCAAGTCAGGTCACTTAGATGGTCTTTCCACCTTAATCTTGAATGGATCAACATGAAAATGAAATTAGTCTATCTTCTAGGCAGCACCTGGTAGAGAGTTCTCCTTAACCCCAGTGCCCTTGATTTCAGTGTCCTGGTTTCTCATTTTCCTGGGACAACCTCCTTAACATTTTCATTTATATTAATTCTGTAAGCCACCTCTATTTTCTTTCTTTCTTTTTCCTTTATTTATTTATTTATTTATTTATTTATTTATTTTTGGTACTAGGAATTAAACCCAGAGGTGCTTTACCACTGAGCCCCAGTCCCAGCTCTTTTTATTTTGAGACAGGACTCACTAAGTTCCTTAGGCCCTTGATAAATTGCTGAGACTGGCCTCACACTTTTGATCCTCCTACCTCAGCCTCCTGAGTTGCTGGGATTATAGGCAAACACCATGGCTCCTGGCCTATTTTGTTTTTCATACAATAATTGTTTTTTGCTTTTTAGCTAGAGTTTCTGTTTTCTGTTTTCAACCAAAGAATCTTCACCAATACCAATTTCCTATTCTTACAGGAGCCACAGGGTATGTGTCTCTGGTGGGCTTATGTTTGAAGCCTCTGGCTTAAATTCAAATTTTGTCTGTTCCTGGGATCAGATCTCCCTAGTGAGGTCACAAGCTGAAGTGGACGTTTACCTCCTACGACTCCCTATCACAAGACCTACGGCAGGCCAGCCGGTTCTACTTGTTGTTCTCCACAAACAGCAAACTCATTCCTGTCTGTGCCTTTGCTCGTGACATTCTCAGACACCTGATAAGCGCACACTTGCCCCAAGTGCCTGAGCCCTCCCAGGCCTGCAGACCTTAGGTCACCTCCTGCCTCTCCTTCCCCAGAACCTTTTGTGCCTCATCCAGCCCACAGCTGCTTTTGAGCCAAGTACTTCACTGGGCTCTCCGAGTGGGACAGAGCGAGTAATTGTGTGGTTGAGATTTGTTTCCTTTGTAGACTGGAATCTTTGAGGACCTGAATGCATGCTCCAGGTGCCTTGGTCCTTCTGAATGGGCCTTGGAGTAGAATGTGAGACCTGGAACACGGTAGCTGTTCATGTTTACTTGTCCACCCTGCTTTGGAAACTGTCCTGGCCCCAATCCATATTCTTCATTCATTTACCCATTATTTACAAAGCACCCACTAAGTGTGAGTTCTATCCTAAGCTCTAGAGATATACAACAAATAAAATGGCTAAGGAATTCACCGCCTAGTAGCAAAGATTTATTGAAAATTAAATGTATTAGAATGACCTTTTGAGAAAATAACCATGTCTAGTTTTGCTCAGCTGCAGGCTCACCTCAAAAGAATGAAAGGCATTTTCTTCCTCCTGGGGAAGAGCAGTACTTTGCGTCCTTGAAGTTTGGACTCTTTTGACCCTCATGGCGAGTGGTGAGTTTCTGGATAGAAAGGAGGAACTGCAAGAAGCAGGCTAGCAGAACACTTCCAAACAGGATTTTTTTTGTTGTTTTGTTTTTTAAGAGAGAGGGACAGTGAGAGAGAGAAAGAGAGAATCAATTTTTTTTTTTAATTTTAGTTTTTCCTGTGGCCTTCATTGCTCCGAGACTCTGTTGTGCATGTGGTGCTGGGGTTTGAACTCGTGTACCTGAGCATGCCGGGCAAGTGCAATAACTGCCAAGCCACGGGCAAGTGCAATAACTGCCAAGCCACGGCTCCAGCCCCAAATAGGCTTTTTAAACAAAGATTAGGGTTAGAGACTAAATGCTTCCCTAATTGAAGCTTTTTAAATTTTTTTTTTTTTTTTAAAGAGAGAGGGACAGAGAGAGACAGAGAAAGAGAGAAACAACTTTATTTAGTTTTTCACATGGCCTTAGTTGCTCCAACACTCAGTTGGGTACATGGTGCTGGGGTTTGAACCCAGGTCCTTGTGCTTGCCAGGCAAGCACCGAAACCACTGAGCCACCGCTCCAGCTCCAGCTTTTTAATTTTTAAAAAATTTTTATTATTTTTTTTGTTGTTGTTGGGGGAGTTAATTTTGATTTAGAGAGAGAATGAAATGCTACTCATGCCTATTATAAAGACTGCATCTTCAGGGAACACAAAGTTTGCTAAGAGTATTTAAAGTTTTAGCTTTCATTTTAGTAAAAATCTTAAAATGCCTTTTAACAAGAACATTCTCTGGATAGTCTAGAAGACTATGATAGCTGCCTTGCAGTTTTCAAAACCCCAGTGATCAGCTTGAGAGCCAGCATTTAGTTTTTTAATGTGGCTTTCTCAAACTGGGGTCTGAGCTGGGTGTGGTGGTGCACACCTGTAACCCCAGTGGCTCCGGAGGCTGAGATAAGAGGATTGCAAGTTCAAAGCCAGTTTCAGCAACTTTGACCCTAAGCAACTTAATGAGACCCTGTCTCAAAATAAAAAACAAAAAAAGGCCTGGGGATGTGGCTCAGTGGTTAAATACCCCTGGGTTCAATACCTGTTAAAACAAAACAAAACAAAACAAAAAAAAAACAACAAAATAAAAGCAAAACCAACCAACCAAACAAAAGAACTCAAAATCAAAATTGGGGTCTGTATTCTCAGGGAGTTATGCATTTGCAGGGTTGGAAAACAGTGGTTAAATTGATACACAGAAGGGGTTGGAGCAGTGGCTCAGCGATTACAGAGCTTGCCTGGCATGCGTGAGTACGCCGGTTCAAACTCCAGCACCACATACGTAACAAAGTGTCCGAGCAATGAAAGCCACGTGGAAAACGAAATAAAAAATTTATTCTGTCTTTCTCTCTCTCTCTCTCTCTCTGTCCCTCTCTTTTTAAAGAAAAAAAAAGTAATACCTCTCTCCTGAGTGCCAGACTCTACATTAAAGTCTTGTTATTGGGCTGGAGCAGTGGCTCAGCAGTTTCGGCGCTTGCCTGGCAAGCATGAGGACCCGGGTTCAAACCCCAGCACCACGTACACAACAAAGTGCTGGAGCAACTAAAGCTATGTGAAAAAACTAAATAAAGTTGTTTCTCTCTTTCTCTGTCTCTCTCACTGTCCCTCTCTCTTAAAAATAAAATAAATAAAATAAATAAGTCTTGTTATCTATCATTTTAAAAAAATTGATATACAGAAAAGGCCCAGATATACAGAAACACTGCTATGGACATCCAAGAGTAGAGGAAACCTGGGAAACAATGGGGCTTAAGACAGTGTTTCTGAAACTCTGCAGAGAAGCCTTGATGGCTTTTGAATAGTCTTGCAAAAACCATAGGGCTGAGTCCTAGGAATTATCTCCAGACTCCATTTGAGTGAACATAACCAGATTCCTTATTTCTAGGCCTTCTGGCTCAAGATCTGCTCCTTCATACTCACACATGCCGCTTGTTGTAGCCTTTGAAGAGGGGGGGTTGGAGAATGAAATGGCTAAACACTCTGATTTGGAGTCAGGCCAAACAGGGGTTCAAACATGGGCTTTGACATTTACTAAGTGTGGACCCTGAGCACATTGTTTGAACTCTCTGAATGCATTTCCTCATCTGAAGAAGGAAATCATAATACTCTCACAGAGTGTTTTAAGAATTATAACTTGCAGCTGGGGTGGGGCTGGAGTGGTTGCTCAGCAGTTACAGCACTTGTCTGGCAAGCACAAAGACCTAAGTTCAAGACCCAGCACCACATACACAAAGAAGTGTTGGAGGAACAAAGTCACGTGAAAAACTAAATAAAAA
>PVKS010000330.1:0-113428 GCA_004027875.1 Aplodontia rufa
TATCCATTACTGAAAATGTGTATGAAAGCATTGAATTGATATTTTATTACCCTCACCTTCATTATTTTCTGTCAATTTTGGCTTTATACATTCTCAAATATTCTTTGTAAGTGAGTACATGATTATATAGTTATTATGCCTTCTTGCTTTGCTGAAACTTCATCAAAATATAATGCTCTTTTTATCAATTTGATCTTTTGTTAAAGTCTATTTTTGTCGAACAGTAATTAGCTCAGGACTGTTCTCTTTTGGTTACTGTTCGATCTCCAGGCCTTGACTTACAATTTCTTTGTGTCTTTGTGTTCAAAACAACTCTCTTGTGGAGGGGAAAAATGAGTGGCTCCTGATTTGATTTTTTGTTTGTTTGATTTTGTTTTTGTTTCACCATGTTGCTTGCTGGGGATTGAACCCAGGACCTCACACGTGCACTCAATCAAATAAATGTAATGTGGTTAATGATAAAGAAGAAGTTCCCTTCATCCACTTAGGTGTTTGTTTTCTGTGTCTTGTGATTGAGGACTGATATTAAACTGTTTCATTATTTCATAGTTTCGAATTTTGTTGAATGTCTGTGTTGTACTGTTTTGATTCTCTCATTCCTCCTAATCCTGTATATTTTCCTAGAGTTCTTAAGTTATAGCTGTAAACACATGTATTTCAAATAGGTCTCTTAAGATATAATGATAATCAAAACAACCTGACTGTACAACTTAAAGAACTATGGAACAAACAATCTTGCATGCTTTCTAATAATTATTTGACTCTAAATATTAGGATTTATTTCTGGACTCTTAATTCTGTTTCATTTTTCTATATATCAGACTTTATGTCTTGATTATTGTTGCTGTGCAGAAAGTTCTGGCATGAATATATAGAAACCATCTACCTGCAATCTTTGGTTTGTTTGGTTATTCTGATTCCCTTGAGTTTTTACAAGAATTTTGCCATGAGCCTGCCAATTTGAATAATGAAGTCAGCTAGGATTACAGTCAAGATTGCTTTAAATCTATAAATGAATGCAGTATAGTGCTGCCATCTAAACAGCATTAAACCTTGTGGACCATGAACTTCATGTCTTTTCATCAATTTAGGACTTCTTTACTTTCTTTCAAAAATGATTTTGTACTTTTCAGATATTAAGATTTCTACTGCTTTTCATGAACTTTTTCCTATGATAAATAAAGTTTCTTAGATTTCTAAATAGCTTATTGCTAGTTTGCAGAAAGAAAATAGATTTTTGTATATTGGTATTTTCTATCTTGACAACTTCCTGAATTCTTTATTGACTTTAATTTTTTTAAGTGTGTTCCTGAGAATTTTCTATGTTTGAGCTAATGTCCTCTGTGACTTAAGTAGTTTTGCATCTTCATTCCCAGCATGGATGTCCTTTATTTCATTTTCTTGCCTAATTGCCCTTGGAGAACATTCAGTAAAATGTTGAATAGAAGTAGCAAGAGAAGACACCCTATTTTGTCCCTAAATCCCTGATATTAAAGGGGAGGTATTCAGTCTTTCAATTCTTCGAATGATATTAGGTTGCTTTTTTGTTGTTGTTTTTTCTTCTTTTTTCATTCTTCTTCTTTATTGATTTGCAAATACCCACTATCAGGTTGAGAAAAATTCTTTCTATTCATAGTCTGCTGAATGTCTTTACTGGGAAAAATTGTTGTCAAATGGCTTTTCAAATCCATTTTAGTTATTTCAAATTACAATTTACTTTATTTCCTCTTTAATTTGATATTTTCACATACTTGTGAATTTTCCACATTTCCTAGTCACTTATTTAGTTATATCCCATTGTTTTTAGAGAAAATACACTGTATGAGGAGCTGGGGTTTAGCTTAACAGTACAGCACTAACCTAGCATGCTCCAGGCTGTAGGTTCAATACTCAGAACCACCAAAAATTATTTATATTTATCTATATAATATGATTACAGTCTTTAAAATTTATCAGTATTAGTTTTATGGCCCTACACACAACATAACTAAACAAGACTATATATTTACTTCAGAACCATGTTACACTATGAAGTGTGTTTTGCACTAGTTGTTTGAAGTGCTCCATGGATAGTGCTCTAAATGATTTATAATGTTTTTTAATTTTCCAATCCATTATTTTTCTACATAATCATACCTACTATCTTAAGTGGGGCCCAAATGGTTCAAGCTCTCACTGTTGAATATTTTAGGCTTCTTTCAACTCTGTTTGAATGTACACATGTTGTACACATGTTGTACACATGTTGCTGCATCATATTTACAGAATGGACATTTTATAACCAATATACATTTTAATGGTTAAAATATTGGTCATTTTATTTCAGTTTTTTTACTCCTCAGATATTTATTTTCAGTGTTATACGCTGGGGTGAAAAATAGTTTACTAATCATGTAGAACTTGCTATTCTCATGGAACCTAAATTATATTTGCAGTCAATCCATAAGTATTATAAATAAATAAAAAATATGTTGCTGGAGAAAACATGATGAGCAAAGTTAGAGACCATCACTACCAGTTAGGAGTGTGAGGGAAGTTAGAGTCCTATAATTAATTTGGAATAACCAGGATCAGGTTAAGACATAGCAAACAAACTGATATTTATTGGTTGAATAATTATGGGCTACTTGTTCAACATATTGGTTCTTATGAGAAAAAAATCAGGCACAAAGAAAACACATAAAAATTAATTGCAGTAACTCTTGCATGTGACACCTTTTAAGGTTTAAGCATCCTTTCATTAAATTTTCAAAGCTCTTTTGGATGGTAGTCATTATACTCATTTTCTATAACTAAATTTTGGTTAAAGGCACTTATTACTTATTGATGATCACATAAGTTAGGAATTAGTCAAATAAATTATCCTTCCAAGCTTTTGCATGATTCAGTTAGTATCAAGTGGGTTCCATACACATTCTAACATATGCAATACACTTTTTCTTAGACAAAGTTCTCGACAGAGATTTATTTTAAGGCTTCCAAGTGGGAATATAAAAATAACATGGAGAAGTTAAGGTAATTCTTAGCCTGATTATAGTTAATTAAAGATTCCATAGGGTTTTATATTTTTTTCATGATTACTATTGCTTTCACATTCTGTGTGTTTCAAAATGTTCAAGATAAGATGTGAGCTCTGAGACAACCTGCCTACATTGTTTACATTATTACCAGAATATCTAAAAATTCGATCTAGGTAAGGCTTATTTTATTTATAAGAATAAAAACCTTAAATCATTTTTAAAAAATGAAATTAAGAAATATTGAATTTTCAAGTCTGAGGGATAGTATGACTTTATAATTATTAATTAGGTGCAGACACTAAATAACTCCAGAGATTAGAGAAAAAGATTTTGGCATAATCTAACATTTATATCTCTTTTAAATTTTTAATAAGTATTGCAATGCTTTCAAGAATTGTATTTTAGAAGAATATTTTGGGAACATTTACAGGGAAGGTCTAGTGAACAATATGCAACTAGACCTTCCCTGTAAATGTTCCCAATTCCCATTCTGTCTCAGTCAGTAGTCCTGTGGACAGTGACCATTTGCATGATTTCTTGTTGCACTACTGCATTCAGGCATTCCAGGGCATGATTAAATAGTCATTGATAGTGCCTCTCTGGTACAGTTACTGCATGCATTGATCTCTTTCCTTCATTGTTTTTATATAACATTTAATTAAAAGGAAAAAAAATACCACTACTCTGTAATGCAAAAGCTTTCAAGTGTTTTTAGTTACCATTTTGAAGCACTTCTGTTTCAAACTAAAAAATGTTTTCATCCAAGCTTTGTGAGAATACAAGAACAATATCCTGCTTGTTTTAAATGTTTCATATAAAGTGTGGTCAGTATTTTCTCCCTGTACCTTACCAACAGACCACTGAGGTGGTCAGTACCCCTTGTTCAGCTAATTTCATCCACATATGAGTGTCTGTTCACAGGTGTATGTGGAGTAAGTGATGATAAGAAGGTTGGTCTGCAAGGCTTGTGAGCCAGTTTCATGGCATGTTTAATGTATAATTCCCATATGTCAAGTTCCCACAAGAACTTCACTAGAATGTCATTAAACAGCCCAACTACCTCATGTGAAATTAGCTGTGGACAATATGTGTTAGATGAGAAATGTGTTCAAATCAATTTATCCTGGTTAAGAGATTGAAGAAAATGATGTCTATCTAAAGAAGAAATATTGTTAGACCAGATGCCAAAGGCTAAAATTTGCATAGATTTCCTTGGGTTAATTTTTAAGTCAGTATTTAATTCTACCCTTAGTATTTATATGAATGTTTGTGGTTTCGTAGATCCCTGCACTTTGAATATCTGTCACATGCAGTCTTCTGTTATTACTCTTGTCCCTCAGCATTTTGAATGAACATCATATTGCCAATAGAAAGCAAGTTAAACTACAAAAGTGTAAAATGGTTTGTTGACTTCTTAATTTAGTGGATCTTGACTTAGAATATAATGTGTTGGAGCCTTTTAGGACCAATTGATGAATGAAGATTTCATGTTTAGGTTTGTATTGCCTCTTTGACCAAGTTATTATTCTGTATCTCATGGGGAAGGGGAATAAGGGAGGGTTTTACGTTTTTGAAAAATGTTTGAAAATGTGTCAGATTTTATATCATTAGTTATAATAAACTTATTTTTAAAGTAAAAAATTGTATTTCAAACATTTTTCAGGTATATGTGTCCTTTAGTGTGTAACTTATGTAATTATTAAGTAGATTATTCTGCATTCATTTAACTTTGTTTCAAGAACAAGATAATGTATCTGTCATTAAGTCAGAGACAAGATGAAGTCTGTAAAATAAAATAAAGTCAGTATTTTACTCAACATATTAATGTCCATGTTGGGTTGAGAAGTTTCCATTAAATCTATAAACTATCAGAAAGAAAGAAATAGATGGTGAAAGAAAGACTTTACAAGTTATATATGTGTGAAAAATGGATACATGAAATGATAATTAAAGCTCAATATTAGCCAGTCTTCTTTCAAACCTGAAGGAGGAAGTGAATCCTGTCACAACTATAACTCCATTTAGAAAAATGCAGAAAGATAGTAGCTTCCAAAAATATGCACTGCAGTGGACCATCATTGTGTCTTCCAGTTGTATGCATCTTAGATTAGATCACCTTTCATGTCCTTCTTGAATCTCCATTGATAGAATCCAGGTGCTTTATTACCTCTGCCATTTGCTTCTGGAGGGTGTTTATCTTACCTTCATCCACTTTTTATTGTCTCAACCAGTTCTGCCGCTAGAACTTGGCAGTCTTTCCTCAGTAAATTGTCGAATAAATGAGAAATTAAATCTTATTGTTATTGTTTAAATTCATACCCTTGGTTTTGTTAGGCTTTCAAATACACTAGCATTGGATCAAAATCTCTGCTGATTCTTCTGAGCTAAGACTCACCAATGTCTCTGAAATTACATTTGATTCCTTCACTTGTAATTTCTTGGTGTTGATAGCTTCTAGTGAGTTTAATTCCAATGTATCCCTAAGAATGTGATGAAGAATACTTGGACAGCTTTTAAGACTTCTGAATATTGAGTTGTTCATGTGTCTGGATGTGGTTATGCCCTCTTTCGGTGCTGAGGTGAGGTTTAAAGTGCATTGTAATACAGTATGCCAGCACTTGTCATTACTGTTATTCAAGAAACACTGGTTCTGTTTCTTTCTAATGACCCTCACTATGGTCAGGGTTCACCATATTTCCATTTGAAAAGAGGAAAGGGTGGGGCAGGGACAAGAGCTGGAGCGGTCAGCCACTAAGTGGACATTTGCTCAACAGTAGACAAGTGAAGAAGAACGGCATCAGTTCATGAGGGGAGAATGGATCTTATTGCTGCATTCTCTTGTACATTTTGGCTGCATATATGTATCAAAGCAATCACCAACAAGCATTTTTGCAAATTCAAAAGGGAAACCAAAATTGTCTTGTTTCATAACACAGCTTCTGTATTATTTAATAAACTTTGTTTTATGGAATTGTTTAACCTCTTAACCATTAATTAAAATTAACTAATTAAAGTCATAACATCAACATTTATGCAATGTTTTATAAAATGTTAGCTAAATGCTGATTCAGAACTTTGGAGAAACAAAAAATACAAATAAAAATGCTAATTTATATTTTTCACATGCTGGGGATTCAACCCAGGAATTTAAGCATGGTAGGCAAAGCCTGCATCACTGAATTACATCCTCAGCCTAGTTGTCAACTTTATTTTTAACTAAAAGGATATATCTTTGGTCAACTGTTAGAAATTTTAAATGATAACACTCCTTTTTTTTCAAAAATATACACTTATGAAGTTATAGCACTCCTTTCCCATTCCCTGTGGAAACGCCAACTATATATTTATAAACATTCCGAAGTTTATGCTCTTACTGCTTTCTGTTCCATCTACATATCTTATGTTTCCACATACTTGTGGAATTTAACTGAAATTAACTTATTGGAGTAAAAGAAAGAATCAACTCATAACTGCTGAGAAGTCGCTATTCCAGTGTGAAAGGTATCTAGGTAATATATGTTGGAAGATATCCTGTTTTTTTTTTTTAAAAAAATAGGTCAAAAACTGCAGCATTACCTAATTTTTTTATTTTAATAAAAAATTTACAACGTACATTAGATGCCAAGAGAATCAGAATTTCTGTCCATCCCCAGAAGGGATTCTTGGGTGCAGAGAAGTTTGAGAAACATTCATTAACGAAAAGGCAAGCTTATCTCCTTGATGCCAGTCACCATGAATGTTCTCCCATAAGTCATACATGCACGATGTGTTTACGTACATAGGAGTATGTGTGTCTCTTTGCATGTGAAGCATGTGGTATTTGGATTCACATGATTTGGCTGCTTGGATTGCCTTTGATACCTTGCCACTCCCACAAGGTGCAGACTGCCTCCTGCACTCCTTTGCCCTGTGCCTGTCATCACTCCTGTGGCATGTTTGCAGTCTCTACATCTGGAGCTTCTTCCCTCTGAAGCTGGCTCCGAACATTTTGTTCTTGTTATTCTAAGATGAGGAAGTTCCTTGAGGGGTAAAAGGATAGTTTACTAAGAAGGTTGGGGAAGGGGCTGAGATAAGACTTCAGCCTGGATTCCTATATCAATAACCGCCTGTTTACTATCTGTCTATATTACACTGACAACCTCCTGGTATGTGTCTCCCTCAATCTGCAGGGCATCATTATGCAGACAGCCCACCTACACATTGCAGGTGTTGACAGCTCTCTTCTTCATGGCTTCCTGATTACTCTTTAATCCATTGCCATCCAAAATACTGTCACATCATTAATAACAAAGAATACAGTTTTTATTTAAAATTAATATAATTTATTTTTGAGTAATTTCATATTATGGAAAAATTAAGTGGGAAATAGAGAGCTCCCATATACTCCTACAACCTCCTCCTCACCGTTTCCCTAGTGTTTTGCATTTAAACCATTCTAATTAGTATATTCTGTTAACTCATTATTTTAATTTATAATTTCTTAATGATATATGCTGTTTTTCTACGCTTATTCATTGTTATTTTTTACTCTTTTTAAAAATTGTGTTGTTTTCTTATTGTGGATTTAAGAATTCTTTGTAAATTTTGGATAATGGTTCCTTATAAGAAATATGTTTTATAAAATATTTGGCCTCCTCACCCCTGTTATGTAACTTGATTTTTTATCTTAAATAAACAATAACTTTCTGAGATTTTCTTTTGGTTGCATTGAAATTACAGATCAAGTTGGGAAATTTTACAGCTTGACAATGATGAATTTTTCTATTTATGTACGTGAACTATCTCTCCATCTATTTAGATCTTCTTTGATCTATTCTTCAAAGTTTTAGTTTTTCTCACACAGAAGCCTTTACACACTTTGTCAGATGTATGACTAGATATTTAACAATTTTTTGTTTGTTTTTATTCACATATTTATTTTGCTTGCTGACAATGGAACCCAGTACCTTGCACATGCCAAACACACTCTATCACCCAACTACATTCCCAACCCTATTTTAATTTTTTTTTTTTTAAAGAGAGAGGGACAGTGAGAGAGACAGAGAAAGAGAGAAACAACTTTATTTAGTTTTTCACATGGTTTTAGTTGCTCCAACACTTAGTTGTGTACGTGGTGCTGGGGTTTGAACCCAGGTCCTCGTGCTTGCCAGGCAAGCATCAAAACCGCTGAGCTACTGCTCCAGCCCCAACGTAAACAGCATTGTGTTTTAAATTGAAATTCCAAATAGCCAGTGTTGGTACATAGGAAAGTGAATTGTTTTTGTATCATAACATTGTATTATGCAGCTTTTATACAGTCATTTGAGAATTCCATGAGTTTCTTTTGATTCTTTGGGGTTTTCTTCATGGTGTCTGCAAAGACAATCTATGCTCCTAATTACTTTCTTTCCAATTACATTTTGTTTCCCTTTCTTATATTAGTGCATTAGCCAGGATCTCTAATGTAATGTTCAGTAAGAGTAGAGGGAGCCCATTCATACTTAGTCCCTGATCTAGTGGGAAAGCATCCAAGTTCTCATCATTAAGTAAAATATGGTTGTAGGTTTCTATAGAAGTTCTTCATCAAGGTAAGGAAGCTCTTTCTGTTCCTAGTTTTCTGAGCATTTTATAACGAATCAGTGTTGGATGTGCTGTGAAATGATTTTTTTTGTAACTGTTGAAAGGATCATGCTTCTTCTTTAGCCTAATGAATGAATGGCTACGTTTTTTAAGGTTATAATTGTTTTTTAATGTGAATCAGCTTTTTACACTGGAAGTAGACCCCTCTTGGCTGTGGAATGTAGTTTTAGTTGATCAACCAAATTCTACTTGAATGTTATGTGGCCTTTCTCCCTAGTCAGCATCTACCTCTAGTGAGTAGGCTTCAAAAGTCTGTCTTCTTGAATCATCTTTGTTGCATTTTGGTCTATATATATCCCCACAGTAATTAAAATTAGAGATTTTTAATAAGTTTCTAATCATTTTATGTCATTATTCCATTTTTATTCCTGTCCCAAGATGGTAATTAATTTTTCCTTAGCAGGATGTGTTGCAGTCTCTTAGCCTCTGTCTGGCCATAGGGACTCCCTTACCCCCACCTGCTCAAGGAGACATTTCCTAACCACCCTACAAAAAAAATGTTACTTCCTCTACCACCAGCACAACTTTTCCTTTTTTTTTAATACCTTTTCCTTTTACATGATTTATGTTTATTTGCAGTTCCTTCACCATTTGAATTAGCTTTCTATTGTTGTCATAACACATTCCCACACTGTGGCTTAAAGCAAAGTAAATTTTATGATTCCATTCTGGAAGTGAGAATTCCAAAACAAGTTTCACTGGTCTGAGGTTCGAGTGTTGGAAAGACTGAGTTCCTTTCTGGAGGCTCTAGCAGAGTACAATTCCCTGCCTTCTTCAGTTTGAAGAGGTACCATCATGGGTCCCTTTGCCAGCATTACAGTATCTATCTGATGAGTATCTCCCCTGACTGCAGCTGGGAAAGGTTCTCCATTCTTAATCATGGTAGATCTAATCCACAAGATTGGACCCAGCCCAAGGAAAATACAGGATACTCTTGCCATCATCTCAAGGTACTCAAAGCCCCATTTGCATGTAAAGTAACATTCACAGATTCTGGGAATAAGCTGTGAACACCCTGGTGGGGAAGGACATTACGATGTCATATAAAATTACAAGCGTATCTTCCACCAACTAAAACATAGATTTTCTAAAGACAGAGGTTTGATTTTATTTTAATATTTATTTATTTATTTATTTATGTCTATATTCCTAGATAGAGGCTGGTATATGTAAATAGCATGCTTGATATTTGTCAAATGATGGCTATGGCTCACTTATTTGTATTATAGCACATTGTGTACCTTTTTAAACCCATTGTTGAGCTGTACATCCATGAAGGATAAAACTATTCCTTATGCCAACATATCTTCTTCATATCTGCAAAGTAATCAATATGAATACATATTTACAGAGGAAATAACTTTGGAATGTAATGAACTAAAACATATCATGAATTAAGGTTAAAAAAACTGATACTTAAAATTGACAAATGCAGTATTATATTGACCAAAAATGCCCAAAATTGTTTCCAATGTTGTGCAAATTATTTGGAGGTTAGACTTTTTATACTTTCTTCAAAATATTTGATTTTCTCAGAGACTTCCACAATACTTTCTCTTTATGCTTACACCCACTCAGTTGTTCATTTATCATTTCCTTCTAAGGATTTGCCATCACAATCTTATTTTCTCTAATGGTATCTTTTTAAAATGGGAAAGCATCTCCCTCAAGAAACTCAGAAAGACCAAACACTCATACCTTCAATTTGTGAAGATGCACTTAAATGTTCATTGTATATCTAGTGCAATAATTTAATCTCCCTTCTGGTAAAATCCCAGGCAATTTGTTACCTATTAAATGTCAGCCTTGGGGGATGGCATACCTAGTGTCTGTACTCCTTCTCATCACTTGCCTGCACTTTCACATTCTCTTGTTTCTCTCAACAGTCAGATGAGAACATACAGTGGATGATCCTCTACTCTAATAGCTGAATTCAATGAAAACAGAAACTGAGTTATTCAGTCCAGCGGTAGGAGTTCTCTGTTATCACATACGCTACAATAAGCAGATGCAATATTTGCGGCCAGAGCAACCTCTATCTGCAAATGAAATAGCTACTAGAAGAATAACTTCTTTCCTTGTTAATTCTTATCCATATCCCTGGTAATTTCTCTGGAGCACAGATATATATATATATATATTTTTCATATATATATATATATATATATATATGAAAAAGTGCCTTTTGAATATGATTTATGCCAGCAATATAATCAGAAACACTTTATTCTGTTGCTTAAAGAAACTTGCTGTCATGTGCTACACACTTGTTTTTAAAACATGTCTCTGAAGCTTGGTTTATATATGACCTTAGGTAATGCTTTATCACTCATCTGCAAACTTCTGTTTCATGATCTACAATATGCCAGTGGGAGTTACTTCATAATATATGTATTGGAGCTCAAGGAAATAATTCATCTAAAGCAATTACATGACTCTGCTCAATAAATTATATATTTAAGGCTGCTCTGTTACTTCATTCAGTATTCATAATAGTGTATGAAACAATTATACTTTCATGTAACTTACTTGGAATTGACATATTCTAAAAATTATGTACTAGTGATCTGAACTCATTCCATTTTTCTGCTCAGACTGTGATGGGACCATACCTGTTAAGGTTGAGAAATCACCTGAAGCATTTGATTGTTCAACAGTTAGTTCTCCCTTTCGTCTTATCAAAGTAGTGACCTCCTAAGGACTGGAGGAAGCTAAAGATCTCTCCCTCTCTCTCTCTCTCTCTCTCTCTCTCTCTCTCTCACACACACACACACACACACACTCACACGAAGTCTTCTTAGAGTCTTGCTACCAAGTAGATTGTAAAAAGTATGAAACTAAGCCTGTGAGGCATACAAAAATATGTGTTTTTTTTTATTTCTCACTCTCCACACAGAGACACAGAATTTTTGATTTTCTCTTGTGAACTTCTTGGAATCCGTGTTGTTTTTCCTTAGTAAACTTGCTTAAGAAGCTCTTTCATGAGGGCTAGAGCAGTGGCTCAGCAGTTACAGTGCTTGACTGGCATGAGTAAGGTCACAGGTTCAAATCCTAGCACTACATATACACCTAAGGATTGGAGCAATTAAAGCCACATGAAAAGCTCAATGAACTTAATTCTTTTTCTCTCTCGCCATCCCTCTCTTTTTTAAAAAAGAAGCCCTTACAGGAATTCTTCAATTGATAATGAAGAAAATGACATTTTATAGCTTATCAATCAAAATTTTAGATAGTTAAAGCAAGAGTTTTTCCTGTGTAGGTAAAACACAATAAATCTGAAAGGGGTCAAATCAACTTTTTGAACCATTAACAAAGACAGAAATAACCACTACATTTATATACATTTTATTTTAAATGTAGTTTAAATAGTACTCATTTTAGCTTTAAAAATTATCCCTACCTTTGAAGGTAAATGGATGGCTATGGAAGAAATTATGCTGAGTAAAATCAGCTTAACCCAGAGAACCAAGGGTTGAATGTCTCCACTCATCTGCGGAGGCTGGATCTAGACCCTGGCCATTGAGAAAGATGGTCTATTATCATGTGTTAAATCCAGATAAAGTGTAATGTTATACAACCTAATACATTTTTAGAGACATCCTGGGAAGGGGAAGGGAGGGATAAGGGTGAGTCATTAGGGGGGCTCTCCTGGTTGTAAATCTAACTCACATTTTATAATCTTTTGTTAAAAACTTGTATGGTTGTTTAATAATAAATTTCTCAATAAAAAATTATTCCTACCTACTGTCATGCTAAATACTAACTTCGGCTGAAAATGCAGATAATAATAATATTTGAAGTATTTAGGAGATTTTAAAAACACCACCTAGAGACCTTCAAATATTAACTGCCCATACCTAGTGTGTGGTATGGGCAGTTATCTTAGTCAGGTAATCCTGACTAAGATAAATTCAATTTTAATTTATCAACCTGGACTTGTAGGATAAAGTTAATTTACTAACAAATATATCACACTATTTCCACTTAACTGTTTTAAATTGTATGTTCCAAGTGCATTACAAGCAAGAAACAACTACCAGAACCTGTAAATTTGATTCTTCATATACTGAAGATAGCTTTGCATATGTGATTAAGGAAACTCATCCTGCAGAGGTAAGATTATCCTGAGTTGTCTGGGTGGCCCCAATGTACTTCTGTGAGTCCTTAAAAACACAGAGTCATTCCCAACTGTAGTGAGAGAAGAAGTGTGATGGAGGATGCGTAAGAACTGAGTAGTTGACTTTGGAGATCCAGTGACAGAAAATTTTGATTCACAGAAAGTTGTATCATGAATACTTTACAGTTATAATATTAGGAGACACAATTATATGGTAACACTTTTAAAATCTGTTGCCATGAGCTTGAAACGTTCGGACTGGTGAACTTTGCAGTCGTTTTCATATCCCAAGATGCATGGTGGAAACAGAATAAATTATTTAGGGAAAACTGAGAGAGTTCTAGAAACAGTTCCAGATTTTCTTATCAGGATGAGGTTGAACAGGATGGAATAGGATAAATTTTCAGCTCAGACAGATGTAACAGCCTGATGTGCAAAACTGTCAAGAAAACTTAAGTTTATTGATTATCACTTTCTTAAAAGTTTTGAGTTGAAATATGAAGCACATTAAGTAATTTTTGCTTAGTATCATTTTCAAACTGGAAAATAATCTTGAAGCATGAAATCACTAACTTTAAGGAAACTCAGGGATAGAACCTTCAATTAATGTGGAGACTATGGTCTAAGGAAGAACTGACTATGCATCCGAATTCAAGTCACTCTGATTACTTCAAGACCATGCTTGTTGGGTAAAGCCAGGGCAATTTAATTTAGTCAGGATCAATCAATCCATACTCCCTCTACCTCAAGAAAATGTTGCTATTATTGCATTGTCCCACTGCATTGAAATTATCTAGTTATCTTACCAACTCCCTCATCATGTAGGAGTATTTGAGTTCTGGAATCCTTCCCAACACAATTATCAATATTCATAATTAGACAATCAATCTGCATGGAATACCTAAATTCTTTAACACCTAAAAAAATAAGCTGAATTATCACAAGATACAGACCAACTACCAAGAGCTGTATAGTTTCTTTCCAGAAGTAAGTTGGTTAAACTGAGTTGATAATGATCTACATTATCACTTTTTATGCATCATCACTAAAAGCCCATAAATTCATTGATATTTTGCTTACCTTTAACTCTGCATTTTCTAAAGTGTCTAAATCTTCTTTTCTCTATGGAAAGTCCCTCCAAGTAGATGTGTACTGGAGTATTCTCCCACAATCAGACCACTGTTCAAACTGTGCTTGGAAATGCCCATTCCCTTCCATCTTCAAAGACAATTGTCCAAAGTGCCATCAAAAGTGTTATATTTGTACTAATAGCAAAACATCTAGTGATGTTAGCGATTTTATAGGTCAGAAGAGGAAAAGGTTGGGAAACAAGGTCTATAGAAAACATTTAATTCGGGGGTAAAAAAAGCAGATTCAAAAAATCTCCATTAATGTTAAATATGATGATGTTACTGTAGCATTTGCCTAGATGTTACACTGTGATATAAAAACATTGCTACAGTATTCATCAAAGTATACAACTGAATCAAGATGTCGCTATCGTATTTACCATAGCAAAGGTTGGCCTTCCCGGCCTCAGTCCAGCATTTTCTATTTCATGCCTTGTCCCTTTTCCAACACAACCAATGCCATAAACAGTGATCTGTCCACATATACCATAAAACAATATGTCCTCATCCTCTGAAGCTTGGACTTTTTTCTCACCTTCGTATCTGGATTGTTGGTCTTCCATAATGTACTCTTCTGCAAGAAATCATTCTCAGTCCTGAAGACTCAGTGCGCAGGTCCCATTTCCCCAAAGAAGCTTTTACTCTCTAGGTTGAACTCATCTTGCCCACTTGTGTCTCCAGCACATAGAATGCACTGTGTGGGAGCTTATGGAGCCTATTTCCATATTATTATTATTCTTTCCCTTGAAAGTAGCCATTAACACCTTGATCACACCACTCCTGTTTGATATAGGGATTGGCATTAAGTAAAAGTCACAGAAAGTTCTTGTTCAATGTGTTTGAATTGAAATAGATTGAATTTAATTGGAATGCTTGCTGTAGGTTTATAGAGTTGCCTGGGGTCCATCTATCTCTGAAGAATTGTGTTTTTGTTTCTTTTTTAATAAGTGAATCCAGATTTCGTTAGAGCAATTGATTTCATTTTAAACACCATTAAAGATAGACCCCTAATTTAATATGGACTTCACTTTTACATTTGCTAAATTCTCTTCTGTAGCTATCAAATTGAAAATATTTAGTATTTTCTCTGTAGGGGTAAATATAAAATGACCAGAACACAATGGATGCATTGAATTTTAATTGCTGAAGTCACTTTGGAATGGTCAATTCAAGTCTAATTTTTTGCTTTGCACAAAGTAGTATGCATTACTAAATGTCATTCAGATATTCAGATTGTCTAATGGAAGAGAACACCAGTATTGAAGATAATTTCATATCTTCCCATCTTAAATATTTAGCACATCCAGGGCATGCCTTTTAAAAGGAGCAGACTGGGCACTCTGGAGTGACCTTTTCCATGAGCCCCTCTATCTCAAATGTCACCTTTATTTCTCATGTAAAAGTGGAAAAGTTTATTTGCCAGCCATTGTTTTAATTTCCACAATATTTTGCCACTGCCTACAATGAAGGACTTACATATTCTTCTTCAGAATCCAAACTCCCTGAAACATGTCTCTAAGGCTTTCTCTGGACAAGGATCATGTCATTTTTTAGGTGATTGTCCACATTTCTACAAAAACCCTCCTTAATACTTTAGCCATATGCCTTTTCATCCACTTATTCCATTTTGGCAGAAGCATTCCAAAGGAAGGAAGACAGTCTTTTTATATGACCATGGCCCACTACAATTCCTGTAATATTTTTAGACATGGTTGTGTAAAAATAAATGAATAATAGTCAGCTGAGGTACACTGTTCATGCACACAGGAGTTGCATGTTAATTTCCAGATATTAGCAGATATAATCAGTGAGAAAACAGGGAGGAAGTTAATGATGAAATATCATCAGATAACTTTACTTTCTGCCTTTCTAGGGATCAGAAAGCAAAAAAAAAAAAAAAACGTACAAAAATGGACTTCCCATGAGACTCAAGAGGTGCAGGCAGTAAGGGAATAGACTCCAGGACCTCTGCAGTTCTTCTATATTTGCTTCCCTGCCTGAGGCAGACATCATTACTGTCGCTGTGAATTTTGCAAGCTAATCTCCCAACTAGAGTAGAAAGTTTAAATCTAAAGGAATACCTACATTTCAGCCTGAAGGTAGTTTTGCAGATTTAAAGAATGAGCCAGAAAGAAAAATCAAAAGAAAAGTATTATGAGGAGATGTAAGGAAATCAAGACCAATTTCAAGGGGAAGGTAAGTAAAAGTGTATGACCTCAAGGACAAGCAAAGGAATGGCAGCTCATTCCCAGTGTCAATCATTGGAAAAGACACATCTATGGACAGCAGGTGCTCAGAGAGGAGAGAAACCCTGTTTGAACCTCTCAACATGAGCTCCCATTTTACACATCACAGGGTCTTCTAATGCCCGAGACCACTCTTAGATGACAGAAAAATGACAGGGGAAAATCTGCATAAAATTCATCCTGAAGGAAAGAAAACCTATTTTCTGAACGATTATCTAGTTAGATATCTTGCATTTATTCACTATTGTTTGCCAAGGAAGTCTTACGCATCATTCAGAATCTGACTGTGCCATGACAGAGGGATCTGAAGTACTTGCCTGTACTCAGACTTGGGCCAGATTGGTGAAGGGCATCACAGTATGGCTGTTTCAACTAGGGAAAGGATAAATGCAAGACACAATAGGGAGCCAGTGGCCAATTGTGGATTTTTTTTTACCCATTGTCATAATTTTATTAAAGGAGATTAGTTTTTCTTAAAAGAAGTTCAGGTCAAGTCTGTATACTATTTTATCTTGGTTAATAATTCTTTATTTTTTTTGAAACACAGATTTCTGGAAGTCTCATTAAAATTATGAGTCCCAGTAAAATACTCTCTTGAAAACAAAATTTTGCATGTTTTCCAGATATTCATTAAACTATAAACCTGCTCATGAATAATAAATAAAAATTCTGTCCTAGAAGGAGATTGTAGTTGCAAGAAGAAGCAGAAGCAACTGCTGCAAAATAGAAACACAAAGATCTGGTAAAATGTTTTCTTTCTTTTTCTCTCTCTCCCTACACACACACACACACACACACATCCCAAGGGTGTGCTCTGTTTGAAGTTGTAAATTTACATATATATAAATATTATACACACACACACACACACACACATATATATATATATATATAATGTATGCATATGATGTATACAACAGTAGTTTTCAGGGTGTGTCTAAACTATGTTACTCCAATTTATAAAGCAGTAGCTTGCCATGAGCTATTCCGTTTTGAGATTAAGTGCTAAGGTAGAATGGAATAACTCTATACCTTGTCTTTGCAAGTAAAATGCCACCATCTGTCTAGCACAACTATAAGGCACACAAATTGATAAATTAATTGTGCTAACAGTAGTGACCACCTGTAAACTTATTCAATTAATCAGAAGCACATAGATGATGGACATACCAAATTTGTATCAGAAAAACCAGGCCCATGAGCTTATAAAACACACCTGACCACCAAATGAAGCAAAGCCCTCATTTGAGGCCTATAAGAGGAAAAGCACCCCTAGACTAGACACAGTGGCACCCGGACCCCAACACGTGGTCACTCGTCATAAGCCCTGTCCAAAAACATTGCCAAATCAATGAAAGTCTGAATCTCTGCCCTCAGGCTCAGTTCAGTGCAGTTCCTTCTGCCCATGATGATCACATGTGGGGGACTCCAAGGTGACGCTCTGAGACTGCCATCCCCACCTTAGCCTAGAGTAAGTTCTTGTGCTTTGACAGCTCTGCACTCTGAAACAAAAATTCTTTGTTTCTACTATTATCTGACCACCTACAGACTTTTTGTTTCTGACTATCTGCTCCCTGTCTTTGCTCTCCATTCAGTCTGATGAACCCCTGTGGCTACCTAAACTCTTTCTTAGTCTTTCTGTGACCTACATATATAATTGTATAAAGGGTGATGTGTAAATTCATTATTATAGATGGCACACATTAAGATTGGAATACAAGAACCTGTGTTTGCCTGGTTTGTGACTACCAGGTGACCCACAAGTAGTTAGTGAACTGGCACTGATGAAAGTGATGTAGGCTGTGAATTTTGTTGTTCAGTAAATTAGATATACACATATAATTGTTACTGATACATATGTATTACTGATTCATTTGTATATAATTATTGCTGATTCTAAGCATAAGCAGTATGCATTGTGATCTTGACATTGGGCAGGTATTCTATGCTGGAGATAGGAATGTGACCTTGTATACCCTGGACTTATCTCAGGCTGCCCCTTATAAAGAGTGTCGGGCAGAAGGTAGACATCAGCAATAACTGCTTCACCTCTGCCATATTCAAATAGTAGTGTGTGATAGAACGCCAACAAAAGAAGTTTCAAATGCTATATATATTGTTTATGTAAAAATAAACAAAACTTGCCCATTATGTAAAGGAGTAAGAGAGAGACTCTATTACCTAGCTTTAAAATCAATAAAGAAAATGACAAATTTCTAAAAATATATTTCATAGGACTGATAGAATGATGGACTTGGGGAAAGCTAAGTTGGTAATGTTGAATCAAAGGGACCTAAATTACCTAGGGACATAGTCAATCTTTTTATCTTTTTTCAGGTGGATTTTTAGAATGTGAGCTATACAAACCAATTTGAAAAAGTGTGCGGTTGCAGTTAAGAATTTACAGGGAAATGTCAAGCCAAGTGCTCAGCACTCTCAAGATCCTTCATTGCAGAGAAGTCAGCAGCAGCTTAAGGCATCTCAGGTTCTTTCCTCCTGAAGGCACAGATTTAAGTGCTCAGCCACGCACATCTGTGAGTTACTTCCCACCTACTTTCTCTCACCCCAGATTCTCCCCCTGCTGAAAACCTGTTTTAGGAATGAAATGGCCTGTGTGCCTGAACTTCTGAATGGTTAGAAATGTCTGTGACCACTGCAGCGTGTGTCCTCTCTTCCTCTGAAAATTGGGCAAAGATTTCAGAACTGGTGTTGATAGTAAGGGCTCAGAGGGTGTTTCACACCAAAGCAATGAATGACAAGTGAAAGATTGTGCACATGCTAGTGTACTTGACTTTAATAAAATTATTATTTTACCCAAATTAAAAGAAGCTGCTTTGAGTCACAATGCAAGCACACTCCATTGCGGCAGGAACACGATTGACAGCATACAAGTCATAGCGTGCCAAATCTCTCAGCCACAGGGTTGCCGTCCTTACCACATTATTGTAGCCAACTGTCCCAATCAGTAAAAGGCTGGCATGAAGTGCATAGGTATTGTGACTTCCAGGGAATTATTCCAGCCAGCTGGAACCAAGTCTGGGTGAGAAATGAGAATGCAAACCACAAGACACAAGGAGAGGGAAGTAGGTTATATTCCAGATATCACACTGTGTCAAAAGGAGTAGGTAGCACAGAATGAGTCCAAGCTTAGAGACTATCAATGAAAACAGAAAGAGCTAAACTCAGGGCATGAGTTCAGCCATCAGTATGCAGTCATGCACCCAATTTCAGTTAATGATGGACTGCGTATATATAGGGATACTCAAAGATTATAAGGGAGGTTCAAAATTCCTACATCCTAGGGATGACAAAGCACGTGTGTCTGTGGTGGTGTTGGTGTAAAAAAACCAAATGCTGTGCCAGCCTTATGAACATATAACACATACTATTAAAGCACATTATATAATACTTGATAATGGAAATAAATCATCATCCTGGCATATGCATTTACTATACTGTAGTAACATATTACTGTGATTATCTTTATTTTTAGATTGTGCACCCTCTAGTTGAAAAAAAAAAAGTTAATCGCACAGCAGCCTTGAGCTGGTCCCTCGGGTGAGAGTCTACAAAAAGGCCTTGATATCATAGGAAATGATGACTTCATGTATGTTATTGCCCCTGAAGACCTTCCAGTGTGACAAGGTGTGGAGGGGAAGACAGTGATAATGACAATCCAGACCCTGTGCAGACCCAGGCTAATGAGTGTGCTGTGTTTTAGTTTTTAACCAAAAAAGTTAAAAAGAAAAAAAATTATATGGATTAACTTCTTAAATAGAATATACCTTATAAAATAAGGATATAAAAAGAAAAATATTTTGTACAATATGTTTGTGTTTTAAATTAAGGGTCATTACAAAAGAGTTATAAAGTTAAAGAATTAAGTTTATAAAGTAAAAAAATTGTGGTAAGCTACAGTTAGAGAAATAATTTTTTGTGTGTATTGTGAACTCAACGTAGCCCAGATGTGACATGTTCATGAAGTCTGGAGCAGTCACAGGTGTCCCAAGCTTCACATTCACTCTCCACTCCCTCTCACAGTCGCCAGAGCAACTTCCAGTCCTGAAAGCCCTTTCATGGGAAGGACCCTCAACAGATGTAATATTTCTTGTATTTGATACCATACTTTTAATGTACTTTTTGCATGTTTATGTGTATTTTAGATACACACGCACACAGTTGTGCTGCACTCGCCTCCAGTATTCCGTGCAGTTTTCCATGCTAAGAGAAACAGACTATCCCAATGTCAGGCTTGCATAGCCATGCTCTATGATGTTCACACATTGCCTTACAGCTTTCTCCTAACAAATCCCTGTAGTTAACCAGGGTATGAGAATCCCAGGCTCATACTCTGCCTTTCAGTTATTCAACAAGGGGTCCATGCAATGTATGTATTACCTAAGTTCCTCATTTTGCATGTGATAATTATTTTCCATGTTAGAAACTACTTTTCCCTACTTTTCTAGACCATTGCCACAACACTATATGGTCCTGTTTAAATATTTCAGTATCTATTAAGACTTTTCTGTTTCTTTCAGTAAAAATTCATAGATTTGTCTTGTGTGCCCAAGACTTTGCAATGCTTCTCTAATTAAATTGCACAGGATTTTATTTATTTATTTATTATTCCTTTATTAAAAAATTGATTTGTTGAATAATCAAATATGCTTCTAACAAAAAAATAATAAATTCTGAATATTAGAATTACCCCCAAAGAGCCACCCCCCCAGTTATCCACCCTTATCCCTTACCCTCCTTCCATCCTAATACATCTCTACAAATCCCTTAGGCTATATGACATTACACCTTTTCTGGATTTAAAACATGAGAATTGACCTTTTTTCTCAATGGCCAGGGTCTAGTCCCAGCCTCCACAGATGAGTGAAGGCATTCGACCCTTGGTTCTCTGGGTTATGCTGACTTCACTCAGCATAATTTCTTCCATAGCCATCCATTTACCTTCAAAGGCTGCAATATCATTGTTTCTAATTGCTGAGTAAAATTCCATGGTATATATGTACCACAGTTTTTGAATTCATTCATCCAGTGAGGGACATCTGGGTTGTTTCCATAATTTAGCTATGGTAAATTGAGCTGCTATGAACACAGATTTTGCTGTGTCACTGTAATGTGCTGATTCTAAATCCCCTGGAAAAATACCTAGGAGAGGAAAAGCAGGATCATATGATGGGTTCATCCCTAGTTTTTTCAGGATTCTCCACACTGCTTTCCAGAGGGGCTGTACCAGTTCGCAGTTCCCAACAGTGTGCTAGTGTGCCTATCTCTCCACAACCGCTCCAGCATCTATTATTGTTTATTTTCTTCATTTTTGCCAATCTGACTGGCATGAGGTGATATCTTAATGTAATTTTTCATTTTCATTTTTCTGAGTACTAGTGATTTAGAGCACTTTCTCATGTATTTAAACAATCACAATCTGAGATGAAAGCATGTGTTTGCCTGAAGGGGTGAACGTGTGTACAGTAGTGAGTCGGCATGGATGTGTGTGTGCATGTGTGTGTGCCTGTGTGTGTAAGTTCCTTGTCTTTTCTAAAAATTAAAGTACCTCAGGATAAATGTTGTGCCCCATTTCTCATTGTATTCCTGCCCATTTCCATAATGCATTTCACATAATAAACATTACACATGTCTTTGTTCAGTAAATAAATGATTAATTGGAGTTTCAAGACACTTTGTCTTCAAACATAAAAGCGACAATACAACCTGTACTACCCCAACTCAGGAGCCTTGAATACTTTTAGATATTTTAATCCAAGCAACTCTGAGTCAACTTCAATTAGCTGACCTTCCTGATGCCCAAGTAAACACTCATGTACTTCCACGATTTCAAATATATGGCAAAACTTGTCCATTATGATGAAATGGGGACAAGAAAAATACTCTCCTAATTCTATTGCAAAAAGTCATTATTCAATAATGACATAAAAAATGCAAGATTATACATATAAATCCCATATGACCCAAAAGGAATATGGTGGAAACAGAAAAGAATATAGCTAATAAATGAGAAACCATTAAAGGTATTACTTTGAAAAAAATTAAAAGTAGAATAATAATTATCTTGCATTGAGAAACAATGAATGGGACAAACTGAAAATGCATAGTATACAAAGTACAAATATCAAGCAATAAATAACCAAAGGGAAAAGTTATAAAAAAAACCTTGTATTTAGTTCAAAACAGCAATTTACTTGTTATTAAAACTATGTGTATTCATTGAAAAAAGTCTAAAAATTTCAATTTCCATTGAGAAAATAATGAAAATATTTAGTTATCTTCCGCATCTCAGTATTTTCAAAGTGCATGTAATCCCTTTGCTACTATGTTCAAGGTCTTAGAAAAAAACTAAAAACTTTTTACATTAAATATAGAAGAGAATGTAATATTAGTATTAAAACCAATAACCACTTCCCAAAAATGTTCAAACAAATGACATGTTAAATATCAATGTAAAAAATGATAAACAAAATGTAATCAAACAAAATTCAATAATAAATTAAAACATACCATACTCAAGTCAAGCAGGATTTATTGCAATAATGTAGCCCAATATAATAGGCAAATATTGGGAGCACAGTTCTCAAGAGTAGAAATGAAAATATCCTTTGCATTTTTTAGATTTGAACTTTGATGTATGTATAGTTGGAGTGTCAGAATCAAACTGATAAGAAAAAAATACGGAAAACTTCTTAGAAATAAATTTTTTTGAGCTTTTCAAAGTAGGAAGGTTAACCACTAATAAAATCTGGAGAAAAGTGGGCACTTTGAGGGGGAAAACTGCTTGAGCCTTTGCTTATGTTGAATAGATGTGGCCCCATTATGATATAAGCTAGTTGTTTTAGTCAGCTTTGTCATCTCTGTGACCAACAAGACCTGACAAGCACCATGTAGAAGAGGAAAAGTTATTTTGTTTCGTGTTTCTAGAGGTCTCAGTCCATAGAGAGCTGAATCCATAGATCTGGACTCAAGGTGAAGCAGAGCATCATGGAAGAGGGACATGGCAGAAGAAGGCAGCTCTGGACCTGGCAACAAGAATTAGCAAGAGAGCTTTACTCACCATAGACAAAAAAACAGACCCCAAGGTCACACCCCATGACCCACCTCCTCCAACTACACCCTACATGCCTAGAAGTACCTCCCAGTTAAACCAAATCAATGGATTAAGGTTAGGGATCTCATGACCCAATTGTTTCACCTCTGAAAAGTACTGTGTCATCTCACATGAGTTTTTGGAAGATCCCTCATATCTAACACATAATAGCAGTTAAGAAAAAAAAAATCAGAGAAGTAGAAGGGCTTAGGCAGCCAGCGCAATATGTCAAATGAGGAGGTCGAGGCAGTGCCAGAACAAACAAGCATGGAGATGGTCTTCCACTGAGGTCAACTTCCTCTCTGACTAAAGTCCTCATGGACACAAGTGGGGGATGGAATCAGACAGACACTTCTGTACTCATGCCCTATGTGAGAGATCTAACAATAAAATTAAAATAAATGTATGGGCACTGGGATCACCAGTGAATGATAGTGAGGAAAGCGTGGACAGGGCAGGAGATAAGAAAGTGAGGAAAGTCCAGAGTCCATAAAAACAAGCCAAAACTGCCTAGTGGATTCATGGCTCTGGGGCCTCTTTTCTTGGAGGAAGTCTGTCTCTGTCACTTTTGCAATAAATCTGCTGCTTGCTTGCTAACTCTGTGTCCTGTTCTTCAATTCTTTGCTGAACAGAGTCATTGAACCCGGCACCCCTAGTCAGCAACAAAAACTGTCAGAAATTCTCCTTGCGATGCTTAAGACTTAGAGGGCTAGATGAAAATGCAAAGCCTCTGAGTGCCCCACACAAAGCCTGCAAACCCTGACAGACTGCGCCAGGAAGTCGAAGAGAAGTTCACAGGGAAGGACAAAAAAGGAGAAAAACTCTCTCCACAGTTGCATCTTATGGAGGGCAGCAGGCAACTCTGATTTAATTCCTCATCCTCATGTGTAGTTTGGCCTCATGATGCATTTCTAATAAATAAAGTATAAATCAATAAAAATAGGAGCATCCCAGTAGTGAAATCTGGTAACTACCACTTATGCAAGTATGTGAAATTAACAACCCCAGCAATATCATGGTGATATTATTTACCCTTGAGAAGAAGAACACTTTACCTCTGTCATCTTATTTTCTTCCTAAAAATGCACAAGCCCATTCTAATCATAAGACAGTATGACAGAAATCTAAATTAAGGAGCATACTACAAAGTACTTGATCAGTGCATTTAAAAAGTGGCAACCAGAGGCTGAAAAATTGTCTCCAATTATAGGAATTTAATGAATCAGAAGGACTAACTATGATATGGTATCCTGGACAAAATCCTGAAAGAGAAGAAAAGATTTTGGTGAAAACTATAGCAAAATCCAAATAAAGTCTGCCATTTGTAAATATTGTAATGCTAAGAATTTACTTCTGATGAATTACCAATTATGTAAGATAACAGAAGATTGATGAAATGTATGTTTGGACTCTGTACATCTAATTCCAAAATATTTTTTAATTAGAAGCTAAAGCAATAACCTTTCAAATAAAAAATATTTCTCAAAGAAATACAAATTAAAATTTCATCAAGATCATATTAATCAATCAACTTGCAAAAAAATCCAAAACTATGACAGCATGCCCTCTATACTCAGGCTGCATAGAAACTGGAATTATCTGTTCTTTGTAAGAAGGTGAAATTATACACTGTCTGTAAATAATAATTTGGGAATATCTGAAATAAATAACTTATACATTTTCCCCCTGTAAGTTTTATTCCTAGAGATTTATGACAGTGTATGTGGAATAAGAGCATTAGTTTCTATGATAATTTATTTAGAATAGCAAAAATTGGAAGCACATCATACGTCCCAAAATAGGAAATGGATTATATAGAGAGATCCATACAGTGGTATATTATGCATCTATAAGAAGAGATGAAAAAGATTTTTGATAAAACCTGATCACTAGCAGATTTTGTTAAACTTGACAGAATTTTGCATACAGACTAAAAACTTTTGTAGCTGTGGTTAGAAGAAAGGATTGAAGCAGGAAGTTGTGAAGCATGTGTATTTTCCTAAAGAAAATCTGTAATATATAAGCCAATAAAGAAATAAATGGAATTTTAAATAAAAAGATAAAGGAATAGAAATGAAAGTAAGATATCTGAAAATATTTAGCTAATTAGTGTTGACTTGAAATCTCTTTAATTTTCTTTTACATAAATTGAGTAAAATTGAAGTAGTTATTTAACACAGCTTTCTCTCAGAAGCTATGGTCTCGTAACACTGCTATTTCACCCCACGTCCCACATATAATAAAACATACAGCTACTTAATTCCTATATAAAATGATATAGTGTTTGCATATAACTTACATACATCCTCTCATACTTTAAGTCATCTCTGGGTTACTTACAATATCTAACATAATGTAAATGCTATGTAAATAGTCTTTTTACATTATTGTTTATGGAATAAAGATAAGAATGTTCTACACGTTTAGTATATGTGCAATTCTTTTGAAATATTTTCCACATGGTTGGTTGAGTTTATGTACGCAGAAACTAACTATATTACAAAATGATGAAACTAATCTAACTGCATATTTTGTGATAATGTGATCACAAAGATAAGTAACATTTCAAGTAAACAATATTTTTGCAATTTTTATTAAGTAGTTGATTTATTGTATGAGCATATATTCCTATAAAGTTACAATATGGTATGTATTTGTTCTTAAACCAGAATTACCCCATTGCCACACCCCCAGTCTCTTGGTTCTTCTATATTTCACCCCTACAAGTGATGTAAATGTCTAGATTGTGAATTTTCCAGTATTAAACTATTTCATTAATATTATTGGATTCTCAGGGGGGGTAAAGAGTAAGCTACATTGTTGGTTGTCTCCCTAGATCCCACCCTATTCTTTCTCCCTCTCCCCTCTGCCACCTGTCCCTTCTCCCCTTGTCAAATACAGTCTAGGACTGCAAAGAAAACCTAAGTTCCCATAATTGGACCTATCTGTAACATTAATTTCATTATTTTTAAACTATTTTATTTTCATGATAAGAAAACACAAATAATATATTATTGTTGTTAGGATCCAATCTTTTCAAAGCAATAAAATTTTTAAAAATCTATACATGAAAATTTTGAATTAACATAGTAATATGGACTTTTGCTTTTTCTTTTAAACTACGTATTTTCTACACATGTATGCTGAAGAAGTATAAAAATCATGAAAACTCCATGGCAAAAGCCATACTTAGTGGCAAGTTGATGGTTTCTAAAATAGTATTTCCCAATTAAAGAGCACCACAGTGCTTTGCAAGAATGGAGGACTTCTCACCTGGGGCAGGAGATGTATGAGAAGAGGTGGTAACCCTACTATACCAGAAAGCAAAATAGCCATCAAAGACTAAAGAGGTCATGCTAAAAGGACCCAGAACTTAATATAAAGGCACACTTTGAACATAAAAATATTAGTGAATTCCTTTCAAAACCTTGAATGCATTAATAACCGATGAGGGACATGGTGTGACATTAAAGAAGAAAGAGATGGAAGAGATGAAGGAAGGGAAGAGGAAGAAAGAAGGAACAAAAGAGCAGATGAAGACAAAAGCAAGCAACTGGATGTCTTTGGATACTTAGGTGGTTTTAAAATGTGTTCAGTCTTTTACACTCTTTCCTTCAAGATATGGGGTCTAACTTCCCTGCTTTTGAGTGTTTACTGGACTTGATAACTCATTCCTAGTAATTAATGGAAAGTCCAGTGGCTACCGCCCTGCTCATCATTTTCGATTCTTTGAGAGAAATAAGGTGCCTAAACTACAGAAAGGCCTATGTGTCAAGGAACTGAGACATTTTGCTAACAGACATAAAGAAACTGAGATTTCTAGACAGCAGCCATGTCAATGAACTTTCTTGAAAGAAGACCCATCACTAGGTCAAGTCAAATGATGACTTCTGCCCTAACCTACAACTTGGTTGCAAACTCATGAGAGATTCTGATCCAAAGCTTGCAATGAAGTTACTACCTGATTACCAACCCTAGACAACTGCAGGATGTAGGAAAGGTGTCTCAGCTTAAACTTCAAGTTTTGGGGTAACTCGATATACAGAAATAGATGATATATGCAGATATAATTAAGAAAAACTAAGGCACTAACAACTCAGAACAGTAGGATTAGAATGAAGGATCAACCATTTGTTTCACAGCTCAAGTATGATCTACATTTCTGGAAAATGAAAGACCCAGCTGATAAGGGTAACGCTCTTTTTACAAAAACATTGCAATTAATAAATATACAAAGTAGAAACACACTAGTGAATCACATTTTGTAAGCCCTAATGTAATCATGATTTAGACAACCATCAGTAACAAATGCCAATATTAGATTAGATGGGAAAATGTACGATGCTGTCACCAAATGAACCTACTAATTAATCTTGGCAGAAAGAAGCAAATTGACATTTGACTATATTTTATTCTTGCTCTAATCAGCAAACATAAAAAGCCACTTTTGAGAAAATCAATGAACAATATGGAATGATACTAAGGTGTTGTTAATAATTTTACAAGGTAACAGAGTGGCATTATCATTATTTGAGAAATACTTTTACAAATACAGATTAATTATGCATGCAGAAAATGAAATAGTATATAGTATTTATTTTAAAATAAGCAAACAGATGAATGAAGTCTATATCAAAATAGGCATATCTATAGTTAAAATTAAAAGTTAAATATAAGGTCTGAAGGCATAGTCCACTGGCAGTGATTCTCTAGCATGCATAAGACCCTGGTTTTGATGACATCACTAAAATATATATATATATATATAAATAATCACAAATTTCAAGAGTTAGCTTAAAAGAAAAAAATTATAGATTAGTAATTTAGCAGAATTTATTTGAATAAAGAAATATTCGTGAATCATGTAGCACTATGAACCAGTAGAAATTCAGAGAGCTCAAGTGAACAGTGGGTAGGCAATACTGACAGAAAAAGAAGATACAGCAACAGCTTAATTGGTTACAACTTACATTTGCCTTGTGTGGACATAGTCTGATCACCTGGCTCCATTTCAGTGGCAGAAATCTGGCTGCTATGATTGGCTGAGACTCAGCTACTTGTTTGAAGAACATGCTTTAAAAATGCTTTTATGTATGAAGTTGGGTTAAAGTTTGCTCTGTCTGAATTCAAAGCACTGAGACACATTTAGACCAAACTTGATTTAATTAGTATGAGGGTCAATTGAGGGAGCTGCAAACACCTAGAAGTGCCTGGGTTCTCCTAGATCATTGACCTTAGCCAAATTAAGTGGGCATTCACTCTCTGTTTACTATGCACTACTTTCAGGTTGCAGACACAGCAATCTGTGTGGGCTCCAGTTCATAATGAAGACAAAATTTTTAAATTAAAATATTAATACTTTTACGAAATATAATTCAGACAAAGTGCAACGTTGATCAGTACAAATTCAACTTCAATAACAAGGAGTAAAGGTATACTCTCTACCTTGATAAATGAAGCAATAGATACATAAGATTTGAATTTGTAATTGTGATATTAAGAACTTTAACAACTAAGCTGGGTATGATGGCACATACCTATAATCTCAGTGACTCAGGAGGCTGAGGCAGGAGGGTGGCAATTTGGAGGCCAGGCTGAACAACTTAGGAAGATCCTCAACAACTTAGCAGAAACACTGAATCAAAATAAAAATAAGGAGGCTGGGGGTGTAGCTTAGTGGTAAAGCACCCTTCGACTTTATCCCCACTATCAGAAAAAATAAAAAGAAAGTGAACAATTCAAAGCATAAATAGTTTACAACATTTACTTCTGAGTAGTGGATGTAGGAATGAATGAGAAAATCTTCCTTTAATATTTTTCCATAACATTTTATTTTTGACATATATTTAATATTTTTATAAGCACATCACTTCTCAGGGAACGATAAGATGAGATTCCAATGGAACAGCAGTGGCAGACCAGTTACATTTGAAAAGTCCAACCCTAGCCAAAAAGTCCATTTCAACATTGGTTATACACAACTACACTTAATGGTATTAGATTCTGTTCTGGGACTCTATCCATTTCTGTGCTCACACACAAACATTGTCATCTCTCAGTCTACTTGTGTTTGTCTTTTTCTTCGTCTTATCCTAGCCTTAACTTTATCCAAATATCAGCTCTCACAAAATACATTTCATGTGCCAAACCTCTGCCTGGTTATGCTCCTAATTTGTAGCCTGCCTAGGCTACAATCAAAACTTTACTCTTTTCATTTACACACTCCAGTCAGTATTTCGTTTAGAGCTCAATATACAGTTTCCCCTGTACTTCTTGAACATAACAGATGGAGATAAAATAAATATATCCTTCCTGGGTCATGTAAAATTTGCCCCTGGTTATTTGATACTTCTTAGAAAGTGAAGAAGTATGAGTTCATGCATGAATAAAATATAAATAAGTAAACTTAAATTTATATTGTGTTATTGAAACCTATTTATTTTTATTAACTTAAGAAAAATATTATCACTCCAAATGAAAGTCGCTCTAGGGAAAATTGGTAGATGCGGTTTTCATTACTGTCACAAAACTTCTTAAAAGCAAGATCATTTATTTTGTGGAGATAATCTCATTATAAAATACTATCATATAAAATTAGAATTTCCTGAGTTGCATAATAAATGGTGTTGAACAGCTGTTAATGATTTAGAGCAAATATTTATTTACATGTAATGTTTTATTTTAAGAATTACAGAAAAATAGTAGCTAAAGTGAAAGTTCATCATGTTTAGGGAAAGTACCTAATTAAAAGTTCATATTTAATTTAATTTGAAATTGTTTTACCATCGTGTTTATGCTTCTTAGCAGTAAATAAATAAAGGGAGACAAAGTAGATTAATGCTACCAAAGAAAGAAGTTAAATTTTTTTTAAAGTCAAAGAAAACTTTAGAAATCTGATTTGTAGATGACATATTGTGTGTACATAAAATACAAGTAAGAGAAAAAGCAAATCTACAGGTTCAGAGAGCAGAGTAGTGTTTTCCTGGGACTGGAGGTAGGATTGGGGATTGGCTACAGACAAGTAAGAAGAATAGTTTGGCAATGATGAAATCATTCTAAAACCTCATTGTGGTCAAGGTTGAACAACTCATGAAAATTTACTAAAATGATTGAATTCTCAAAACAGATGAATTCTATGGTCTTAATTATATGTCAATAAAACAGCTTAAATTTATTAGCTATATAATAAAATTATTTGTACCAGCTCTGACTTATAAAATTATTCATTCTCATAATGAGGATGGGAATATAGTTCAGCTCAATGCAATATTTACCTTGATACACATAAGACTTTGGGATCAATCCTCAGTACACACATGAAAGAAAAACATCTTTTCAATTATAGCAATGGTAAGCAGAGTTAAGTGGACACCATGATTTTTCTTAAACACATCAGATTTGAGTGTTAGTACCAAAATCTAGAGAGTCAAGGCACAGATAGAAAAATAAAACTGCTATCTGCTTACCATTATTAGAAGACAGTAAAGACATAAGATTTGAGTGTCAGTACCAAAATCTAGAGAGTCAAGCACAGATAGAAAAATAAAACTATTTGCTTACCATTATTAGAAGACAGTAAAGACATTAAAAGGTAGAAATATTTGATCAGCAATTTGTGATCATGACAAATTTTTGGAGGGTGGGTGTGAAATAGTCTGAAAGTGAGAAATCAGGGGATATAGTATTGGGTAGTCATGCTATCATAAGCTGTTACTCCTGAAACTGAGGTTCTCATGGAGATGATCCTTAAAAACATTTACTTCTGGATTTGGCAGGATAAAGAAAGGAGTGGCCATTTGAAATATGCCCAGAGCCTTCATAACAAAGAATGATTCTTCAGGGGTAAGAATTTCACCAGAACTTTGTCTCAACTAGGGAAGGTAGGGTTTCAAGATTAAAGGAACAAGATTGGAAATGTGCAGCTGGGTGGTAGAAAAGAGCATGAAGGGGGAAAGCTGTGGAGTAATCCACTCTTATCCGTGTACAACACTTTTCAAGACCCTCCAGATGCCTGAAAGTATGGATAGCACAGTAGGAATTCAATACATACTATGTTTTTTTCTATACATGTTCACCTGAAAGTTCCTTTTACAAATTAATTACATTGAGAGATAACATTAAATAATTAAAATATAACAAGTATAATATAATAGTACAAAATTGCCTGCATCACTACTTTTGTGCTTTGGGGTCATTATTTTTTTTTCACAATTTATCAGTGCATTAAAGCTGTACATAGTAATGGGATTTATTATTATATATTCATACATGCATACAATATAACACTATAATTTCAGGAATACCACTGTCCCCTCCAGTATTCCTTTCTCCTTCCATCCCCCATTCCCTTTTTTAATTTTTTAATTGAGTCAAGTTGTTTTACAATCATAAATGCATATAAAGTAACAACATGATATGCATTTGATCATAAACCATAGTTATCCCCACATCACCCTTACCCCAGTCTCTTGATTCTTCTATATTATGACCCTAACAAATATAACTGATTATATAAATATATATATATATTTATATATATATATGACTATATGTATCATATTTTGGATTTTTCAGAATTAAATGATTGCATATATAATATTTGACTTCTCAGGGGGGTAAGGGTTACTTGAACACTAGCACTGCAAGACCTCTACAATTTTTTCTGATAACCAAGATGGTTAAGAGGTGATATCTGATAACCAAGAAGGCGATTAACTGGACAGACCTGTACACGGCATGGGTAAGATGGCCAAAAAGATGGTGCACAGCCTGGATAGGACAGTGAAGGACAACACAAGACTCTCTTGTATTTCTCAGAAATGGCAAGCAGTTCAAAACCTGTGAACTGTATATTTCTGGAATTTTCCATGTAATATGTTCAGACTAAGATTATTTGCAAGTATCTTAAACCATAGAAAGTAAAACCACAGTAAAGGAGAGAGGACTGTGCCTCTTCAGATGTGCTTGGAAAGGTCACACCCCAAGACACAACTTATGTAAGTCTTAATTGTAATCAGCAGATTATAAAATGGTTGATTTCCTATATAGCTACCACACAATAGGCCTTATTACTTCACCAGCATAATGAAAATGGATTATGCCTGCAGGAACTGAAAGACAGTGAGATCCTAAGGAGGACAACATAGTGAGCGTAAAGACAAGAGGGCAGAAATTAAACAAGGACACCAGAGGAGTTTGAGGCCTCTGGTACCTGTAGCTATGACACACATTATATAAAGCCCAACTCCCACATAGATTATCATACACACTGACACTAAAGATTGTTGTATTTGTTTTTTTCTTTGGTGAGTCCATACTTGAGTCTAATAAAGGAATTTTGAAGAAAGCCCCTCTGCCCTTAGAGGAGGATGAGTAGTATGACAAGATACTGGAGCCATGAAGCCAAATTAACTTTTTCTATTCTAAGTTGTTCTTATCAGCTATTTTGGTCACAGTAACAAAGTATTGATCAAATCAGATTTTGATACCAAGAGAATTTCTAGATAAATAGAATTGTAAGGATGGTGTTTTTTTAGTTGTCTTTGCAGTTTCTGAAGTTGACTCTACATTGGTTTGGCCAAATTTGCTAGTTTCTCCTGCTAATAGTATGGAGAGCACTGATAATCCATGGAGTAAACTGTTTAAAGAAATATGTAAAGTAAATGTATCTGGTGATCTTGATTTGCCACTTGTGAGACACAAAGAGTTCCTTAACTCTACAAGTGATACCTTCGAGCATTTCTAGAAAATTAAGGAATATATAATGATATTTGCTGGTTGCTTCTGGCTTCATCGGACAAAGTAACAAAGAAGAAGGATGAGGGCAGAGATTCATTTTCTCAGCTCCAGATGCACATAATCAATAGGGCTGAAGTTACTAAAAACCAAAACTAAATCCTCGTCCTATAACTGGCTAAATTGTGATGCAAGTTTATCACTGCTTGGAAGAGCATCTGCAATTGAAGTGAAGGCACTGCTTGGAAAATAATTCTGTAAATTGGGATGAAAATTTGTTGGAGGACCCCTAAAAGGCTAGGGTAATTGAATTTTTTACATTCTGATGATTTTATTTTGGCAGAGGAAGTGGCCTTCCCATCCTTAACAACAGTAATAGGGGTATCTCCATCCCACCCTCAGTGGCATTTCCTTCTCTAACTCTCACAGAGGGAACTAATTCTACCTTGTCTAAGGAAACAGTAATGAGTTTCCAAGATGCAGTTTCTGAGCACGAACATGCTAACATTCCTTAGGACACCCTCAACAAACACTTTTGCCTGTAGGCCTATAACTGGATGCAAGGCTAAGTAGGCCCCTAGAGGTGAAGTACAGAGTGTGATACACAAGAAGGCATGATGCACTCCAAAGGAACTTATTCAGTTTTCCAATTCACACAAGCAGAGATCTGGGGAACATTTATTGAAATGGATTGAAGGTTAGAGCATGGTGATATTAGGAAAATAAAATTAAACCAAGCTAAATTTATTGATATGGGCCCATTAAGCAAAAAATTATAGATTAAATGCAATAATTTGCAGTATTAAAAAAAATGGCATTGATGCCTTATGTGGTTGGCAGACTGAAATATGGGCCAGAAGTTGATCTACAGGATGCCCCACTTTCCTTTTGGGGTCTCTTCAAGTGCTCAAGACACAACTGGTCGGACCCTCCATCTGGACCAGCCCCTGCTGAGGACCAACCAGGGGATGTTCCTGCCCAGAGCAGCCCTGCCTACCTGACCCTCTGTGTGTCTATAAGGGCCTCTTTGAGTACCGCCAGAAGGTGCTCAGGATACAATCAAGAGGAACACCATCAGGAGAAGTTCCTACCAAGGAACAACCAGGGGTGGTTCCCCACCTGAAGTAGCAAGACATACTTGATGCCCTACATTCCAGAAGGTTCAGATTTGTAACCCTGAACCTGGAACGAAAAAGTAGAGCAAAATGAGGACTCAGGCAGAAACAGCATCTGGAAGAAGGTGATCATCCAAGAGTGGGTGGCTGATCTGACCCTTTGACATGCAAGAAAAAACAACCTACAGAACTGCCTACAATCCCCATAGGAAATCTCAATTCAGAGATCCAGAAGAATCAAACAGAGTTTACCTCAAACCCAAAACTCCCCCCAAAAGGATGCTGCAGATAGGGGGTAAAGATTAAAACCTTGAAACTATTATTAATAATCTGATTACTAAATGGAACAATGAGCTAAAAGAAGATATAATGAAGGGACTAAGTGAGAAAACTCAAGAAATGAAAAACTCTATTGTCAAAGAAATAGACATACTCAAAAAAGAAGTAACAAAGCTAAAATCTGCAGTCAATGACATGAGAGGAACCACAGAAAAATTTAATAGTAGACTAACTTCTATAGAAAACAAAACCTCAGCTCTTGAAGAAAGAACTTCTGACAATGAGGGCAGGCTGAGCAAGCTAGAGCACACGGATGACAAAAAAGAAAATAAAACTCACAAAACATGAACAGAATTTTTAAAATATTTGGGATGAAATGACAAGAAGCAATATAAAAGTAATTGGGATACGGAAAGAAATCAGAACACAAACGAGTGGGATAAGGAACATTCTCCAGGAAATTGCAAACGAAAAATTTGCCCATATATAAATAGAGTCAGATATGCTCATCTAGGAAGCTTACAGGACACCCAATAGGCCTAATCAAATGAGAAACTCACCAAGACATATCATATTCAAAACGTACAACGGGAAATCAAGGAAAGAATACTGAAACAGGCAAGGGAGAAACGCCAAATCACATTCAGAGGCAAACCAATCAGAAATACATCTGACTTTTCAGTTCAGACTCTGGAAGCCAGAAGATCATGGAAGGAGATCTTTCAATACTTGCGTGAACACAACATGCAACCAAGCATAATATTCTCTGCAAAACTCAGCTTCACATTTGAGGGGGGAAATAAGAACTTTTCAAGATAAGAACAAACTTCCAGCATTAGTGAACAGAAAGCCAGCATTACAAACAATTCTCAAAGATAAACTCCAATAGAAGAACAGGCTAACATCTTCAAAACCCACAACCAAGACATTCAATAAAGGTACATGCTATCAAAAGACAACTGAGACAGAACAAAACTTACTAATAAACCACAATGAATATGAACCACAACCACATAACTATTCTAACATTGAATGTAAATGATATCAATGAACCAGTCAAAAGACACAGACTAGCCAATTGGATAAAAAAATCAAAATCCAATAATATGTTGCTTACAGGAAACCCACCTTACAGCCAATGACACCCACAGATTAAGGGTGAAAGAATGGGGAAAAAAAACTACCAGGAATACAGTCCAAGAAAGCAAGCTGGAGATGCAATTCTTATATCTGACAAGGTGGATTTCAAACATAAATCAATCAAAAGGGATATAAAAGGCCACTACATCCTAGTAAAGGGAACAAAACAACAGGCGGAAATAACCATTGTAAATATATACACTCCAAACACCAATGCCCCCAACTATGTGGAAAAATTACTCCAAGATATAAAACCACTTGTGGAACTCAACACAGTAGTACTGGGAGACTTTAACATTCCTCTGTCACCAATAGACAGATCATGAAAGCAAAAAACAATAAAGAGATCATCAGTCTAAACAACGCCATAAATCAAATAGACATAACAGATATCTACAGAATATTCCACACCAAATTGGCAGAGTACACCTTCTACTCAGCAACACAAGGATCCTTCTCCAAAATAGATCATATTCTAGTTCACAAAGGAAATCTTAACAAATATAAAAAAGTAGATAATATTCTGTGTATCTTATCAGACCATGATACCATGACCCTAATAATTAATAGCAAAAACCATTGCACAATTACACAAACATATATATGTATAATTATATATGCAGATTGAATAACACCCTATTAAATAAAGGATGGACCCAAGAAGACATGAGAACAATAATCAAGGAATTCTTAGAAGAGAATGAAAATGAAGACACAGCATATCGAAACCTCTGGGACAGTGTGAAAGCATTCTTATAGGGAAGATTTATTGCACTCATATCCACATTAATAATCAGGAGAGATTCCTAACAAATAAGCTTATGCTCCAAATCAAATCTCTACAAAAGGAAGAACAGGCTAATCCCAAAGACAGCAGAAGACAGGAAATAATTAAGATTAAAGCTGAAATCAAAGAAATTGAGAACAACAACAACAAAACAATGCAAAGGATTGATGAAACAAAGAGCTTGTTCTTCGAAAAAGTAAATAAAATTGGCAGACCTCTAGCTAATCTAACTAAAAGAAGAAGAGAATCAAAGTAAATCAACAAAATCACCAATGAAAAAGGGGTGATCAACACTGACCCCATTGAAACCAGATTATCAGAACATATTTTAAAAAACTACACTCCTCTAAATCAGATAATCTGGATGACATGCATAAATTTCTAGACATATACACATCCCCAAATCAACATAAGATGACTTTAAAATTCTAAACAGCCCAATAACAGGCACCAAAATGAATCCATCAATTAAAAATCTTCCAAAGAAGAAATGCCCAGTACCCAATGGATTCTCTGCAGACTTTTACCACACCTATGAAGAAGAGCTGACACCTTTCCTTATTAAGCTCTTCCAAGAAGTTGAAAAGAAGGGAACTCTCCCAAACACTTTTTATGAAGCAACCATAAATCTGACAACAAAATCCAACAAAGACACATTGAAAAAAGAAAACTACAGACCAATATCCCTTATGAATATAGATGCAAAAATCCTTAATAATGTTATTGCAAACTGTGTTCAATAACACATCAAGAAAATAGTGATCAAATGGGCTTCCTTCCAGGTATGCAAGCCTGATTCAACATACACAAATAAATTAAAGTTATCACTTAAACAGAATTAAGGACAAAAACCATATGATTGTCTCAATAGATGCAGAGAAGGCCTTCAATAAAATCCAGCACCCATTTATAATCAAAACTTTAGAGAAAATAGGGCTCAAAAGAACTTAACTTTGTAAAGGCCATATATGCCAAATCCTCAGCTACTATAATACTAAATGGATAATACTTGAAAGCATTCCCACTAAACTCAGGAACAAGTCAAGGCTTCTGGCTTTCACCATCATTCAATTTAGTTCTTGAGACCCTGGCTGGAGCAATCAGGCAAAAGGAGGAAATCAAAGGCATAAAAATAGAAAAGGAGGAAGTCAAACTATCCCTTTTTGCTGATAACATGATCCTATATCTGGAAGTTCCAAAAACTCCACCAGAAAACTATTAGAGGTAATAAAAAGATTTCTCAAAGTAACAGACTACAAGATCAACACCCATAAATCAATAGCTTTCTTATATGCCAACAATATTAGGGTAGAAGAAGAAATTAGGAAATTATTCCTATTCACAATATTCTTTAAAAAGTATAATACTTTGGAATTAATCTAAAAAGAGAAGTAAAAGATCTCTACAAGGAAAATTATTGAACACTGAAAACAGAAATTGAAGAAGACCTGAGAAGATTGAAAAGCATTCCAAGCTCTTGGTTAGGCCGAAATAATATAATTAAATGGCCATTCTGCCAAAAGCACTATACAGATTCAATGCAATCCTCATCAAGATTCCAATGTCATTCTTTGCATATATAGAAAAAGCAAATGTCAAATTCATATGGAACAACAAAAACCCAGAACAGCCTAAACATTACTAAGCTAGAAAGATGAAACGGATGGTTTCGCAATACCAGATCTAACGTTGTGCTACAGAGCTGTAGTATTAAAAACAACGTGGTACTGGTATCAAAATTGGAATGAAGACTAATGGAATTGAATAGAAGACTCTGAAATAAACCCATAAGTCTTTAAACATCTGATCTTTGACAAAATGGGTCAAAATATAACATGGAGGAGAGACAGCCTATTCAACAAATGATGCTGGATAAACTGGACAGCCATTTGCAGAAAATTGAAATTAGATAATTTGCACAAAAGTCAAATCTAAATGGATCAAAGAATTAGGAATTAAACCAGCTACCATACAACTGCTAGAAGAAAACTTAGGATGAGCACTCTAGCATATGGGAGTTGGCAATGGCTTCCTAAAAAAGACTCCTAAAGTGAATGAGTTACAATCAAAAATCAATGAGTGGGATGCCTTTAAATGAAAAGGATGCTGTACAGCTAGCTGTACAGTCAAAACAGGCAAGATACAACCTATAAAATGAGAGAGAATCATGGCTTGTGATCCTTCCGACAGGGGACTAATATCCAAAATTTACAAAGAACTCAATAACAAAACACAAACAATCCAATCAATAAGTGGGCTAGAGAGCTAAACAGAAACTTCTCAACAGAATACATTGAGCAAGCCAATGAATACATAAGAAAGTGTTCTAAATCACTGACAATCAGACAAATGCAAACCAAAACTACATTAAGATTTCACCTCACTCCAGTCAGACTGGCAAAGATGAAGAATACAAACAGTAACAAATGATGGAAAGGTTGTGGGGAAATAGGAACACTAGCACACTGTTGGTGGAATTGCAGACTGGTCCAGCCACTCTGGAAAGTGGTGAGGAGACACCTCAAAAATTTAGTGTTGGATACACCATATGACCCAGCTATCCCTCTTCTGGGTATTTTCCCAGAGGAGTTAGAATCAGCACATTGCAGCAACACAGCAAAATCCATGTTCATAGCAGCTCAATTTACAATAGCTAAAGTATGGAACCCCAGATGCCCCTCACTGTAAGAATGGTTCCAAAAGCTCTGGAATATATATACAATGGACTTCTACTAAGCTATTAGAAACAATGATATTGCATCTATTGAAAGTAAATCGTTGGCATTGGAAGTAATCATGCTGAGGGAAGTTAGCCAAAACCAGAACCAAATGGTTTCCCTCATTTTTGTAGACTGAACCTAAAACCAGGCTTGGGAGTAAGGTAGACAAACTCATGCATTATAACCATAGAACAAAAATGCACAATGTTAAAATTTATGAGATGCAGTTGCAAGATACATCGTAAGATATTTGTACAAGCTATGCTGCTTACCTGCATAAAAACATAAATGTTTAATCTTATTATTCTTATTTTGAGGAATAATAAGGATGATAGGAAGGGAGAAGAAGGGGAAATTTTGGAACTGAGGTAAACCAAGGTACATTACAAGCAGTTATAAATGTTATTGTATATAATATAGTCATATGTATATAAATGTTCTTTATAGGTATAAGAATTGTGTCACTGTATTTGGATATTTTTAAGAACAATATAGGACCCAGATGAAAGGCAAGGGATCAGTGGACAGCAGAAAGGAGATAGAGGGGTGTGGGAGGACATATTGAACAAATTGTAATGCTGATTTGTGTGCATCTAGGAATGTGCGAAAACTACTCCCATCATTATGTAAAACTATAATGCACTAATAAAAAAAACTTAAAGAAAAGCAAAAAAGTTAATCTACAGGTGCATCAGCTAAAACATGCCCGGAATAACTTGATTTTATGTTGGCAAAGGGATTTAGAGTCTTAGAGTGATCAAAGTACTGGTGTGGATTTGCTACGTTTGACCATCTCCATACTGTGAGTGTCTAGCAATATACCCTTCTCCAATACTATAAGAAACATACTTCTGGAGCTGGAGTAGTAGCTCAGCCAAGTAGTAGCTTGCCTGACTTGTGCAAGGACCCCAGTTTATACCCCAGAACCTCATACACAACTAAGTGTTGGAGCAATGAATGCCAGATGAACAACTAAATAAAACTTTTTCCCACCCATTCTCTTGCTCTCTCTGTGTCTCTCTCACTCTTCCTCTCTAAGGAAAAAAAAAAAACAGAAGAAACAGACTTCTGAGGGAGAGGACCAGCATCTTGAAAGGCCTCTGTAATTTATCTTCTCTCTATTCAGGACGTTATGATAGGGACTACGGTTGGGAAATGAAATGGGTTGGGTATAATTGAATCCTGAAGTGACAGGAGCCAAATTGCTACAGTCAACCACCAAAGGCAAGGTGGCCATACCATAATGCACAGCAAATGAGAAGCAATGAATAGAATATCCTGACACATGTAGATCTGTGCCATTAGCTAATCAATCACAGTGTTTCTAGTAAATAGAAACTCACCAAATTTTTAGACAATTTATACAGGTAGAAAAATTCCAGGTCAATTATACAAAAGTCTGACCTAAATTATAACCACAAAGAATCATGGCCCCTCAACCAATTCCCAGACCTGAGAAAGTTTACAGACCAAGAATCTCTTGAATGAAGGGAACATTGTTACTGAAAGCTCAATCCTTGTCTCTATTGCCAATTCATTCCAATTCAATAACAGGGCACACTTTTGAGAAAAAAGTAAAGAGAAAGTTCATTGCATTGTTGGCAAAGGAGAAGCAAAATGGATGCCAGTCCCAAAGGCTGTGTTTCTATCCATAAGGGGGAAGAACTGTTTTTTAAAGAAGATACTCAAGGGGCTGGAGCAGTGGCTCAGAAGTTGCACTGCTTGTCTGGCATGCTCAAGGACCTGGGTTCAAACCCTACCAACACATATATCACTAAGTGTTGGAGAAACAAAGACCTGATGAAAAAACTTAAAAAATGATTAAACTGATTGTTTCCCTCTCTCTCTTAAAAGAGGAGAAGGAGGAAGAGGAGGATGAGGAGGAGGAGGAGGAGGAGGAGGAGGAGGAAGAGGAGAAGCTATTTGAAAGCTAAATTTCAAGTGTACCCTGAGAGGGAGTCCCAGATGTGTCCTGATGGGGTGTTGAAATTCACTTGTTAATATGGAAGACAGTCACTTCCTAGATCTTTTGGTGTCATCTCCTTTCTGTTTTAGGTGTGTGCTCAAAGATAGATAACTCAGCCTAGGATGGGTAAAGGTAATCCAAGTTAGGGAAAGGGAAAGGGAGAAGAGGAAAAGAAAAAAGCATGTCCATTTTAGAATAAGTCTCAGTGGCAGATTGTCAAGGGTTATACTCAAAGCATGAGATGAACCACTGTTACAATCAGATCCCCTTGAGGAAGAAACCTGGAAATGTATCAAACCCTAGTCTTTTTACAGAGTAACTGGTGAAAATACAATGATCAGACTTTTGGTGGATTACTAGACACTGGTTCTGAATTGAAATTGATAGTGGAAGAATCAAAATGTCATTGTGGCCCTTCAGTCAAAGTAGAGTATTGTGGAGGTCAGGTGCTCAATTGAATTTTGACCAAGGTCATTCTCATGATGGGTCCACTGCATACCAGAACCCACCCTATGATTACTTCTCCAGTCCAAGAATGCATAATTTGAATAGAAATACTTAGTACTTGGAAGAATCACATTAGTTCCCTAAACTATGGAGAGATGGCAGGCTCTTTTATGGTAGGAAAGACCAAATGAAAGTCATTAGAGTTTCCTCTACCTGGAAAATAGTCAATAAAACAATTGCATCTCTGATGGAATCATGGCAATTAATGCTATCAAATCTTGAAGCATTTAGGGTGGTTGTTCCCACAAAATCCCCATGTAATTTTCCTATTTGGCCTTTCCAGAAGACAAATGGATCTTGGAGAATGACAGATGATTACCATAAGCTCAATCAGGTGGGGGTTCCAATTGCAACTTCTGCAGTAGACAAGGTTTATTTGCTTGATCTGATTAACACATTTCCCTGTACCTGATATTCAGCTATTGTTCTGGCAAGTATTTTTTTCTTTGTACCTTTTCATAAAGCCCAACAGAAACAAGTTCCAAGGACAGAAATATACTTTCTCTGGTCCTTTATCAGGAGTATATGAACTATCTATACCTGTGTCATAAATTAATTTGCAGAGATCTTAATCACCTTTTTCTTCTATAAGGTACAACACTATTCCATTATATTGATATTATGTTGATTGGGCCAACTAAGCAGGCTGTAGCAGCCACTCTGGATTTATAGGCAAAGCTTTTGTATGTCAGAGAATGGGAAGTAAATCACACCAAAATTTAAGGGCCTTATACTTTCAGTTAAGTTGCTGGGGATCCAGTGGTTTGGGGACTACTAAGGTACCTTTCTAAGTTTTGGCATCTACAAGCAGGAATGAAGCATAATACCTTATGGGCCTATTTGGATTTTGGAGGCAGTATGTTCCTCATTTGGGGGCATTACTCCTATCCATCTACCTAGTGACTAAATGAGCTGCCAGTTTTGAGTGAGGTTCTATAAAGATAAGGCATAGCAATGTGTCCAATCTACTGTGTACACTGCTCTTCCACTTGGTCATCATGATCCAAAAGTCTCAATGATACTTGAGTTGCAAGTTGAATATTCGGTCTGAAGTCTTTGACAAGCCCCAATAGGTGAAACACAGAGGATGCAATTGGGAATCTGGAATAAGGCCATATTGTCAACTGTAGACAATCACTTTTCTTTGAGAAACATCTCTTGATCTTTTACTAGGCCTTGATGAAAACTGAATGATTGACCATGAGCCATCAAGTTATTATGTGACCTGAGCTGCTCATCATAAACTGGGTGTTATTACACCAAGCCATAAAGTTGGATGTGCACAGAAGAAATCCATCATCAAATGAAAGTGGTAAGTACATTATCCGTGGGTCCTGAAGGCACAAGTAAGCTTCATGAAGAAGTGGACTAATGCTCATGTTTTCTATTTCTGCTTTCTGTTTCTTTTCATGAATCCATGGCCTCATGTGAGTGAACCCCATGATCAGTTGACAGAGGCAGTAAAAATTAGGAACTGATTTACAAAATATTCTGCATGATATGCAGGTACCACCCAAAAATGGATAAGTATAACACTTGAACCCCTGTCTCAAATTTCCCTGAAGGATACTGGTGAAGGGAAATCCTCACAATGCACAAAACATTGGATAGCTCACCTTCGTGCTTTTTTCTTGGAGAACAAATGGCCTGGTGTGCAACTGTTTATTAATTACTGGGCTATAGCAAATGTTTTGGCTATATTAACAGGGAACTGGAAAAATATTCTTGGAAAATTGGTAACAAAGATATTTGGATAAGAAGTATATAAACAGACTGTTCCAAGTGGATACAGGATATGAAGATATGTATGCCCTCATGTAAATGCTTACCAAAAGGTAACCTCAGTTGAGGACTTTAATAATCAAGTGAATGGGGTGATCCTGTCTGTGGGTAGTAATCAGTCTCTTTACTCAACCACTCTTGTCATTGCTTAATGGGCCTATGAACAAAGTGGGAGTGGTGGCAGTGATGGAGGTTATGCACTAGTTTAGTAACATGACTTCCACTCACCAAGCCTCACTCGGCTATAGCACCTGTTGAGTTTCCAATCTGACAAGCATCAGAGATCAACACTAAGTCCTAGATATGTCATTATTCCCCAGGGTAAATAGTCAGCAACAGGGTGGCGGGTTGATTTTGTTGAACCACTTTCATCATGGAAGGGGCAACAGTTCATTCTTACTGGAGAAGAAACATTCTGGTGATATTTTCTCCTTCCCTGCGTATAATGTTTCTGCCAAAACTCCCAAGTGAAGACTTACAGACTGCCTTGTCCACTGTTATGAAATTCCACATAGCATTGCTTCTGACCATGGCACATACTTCACAGCCAAAGAAATGCAGTTTTGTGCTCATAGAAATCACTGACTTTTACAATACCTCTCATCATCCTGAAGCAGCTGGCTTGCTAGAACAGTGGAATTGACTTTCAAAGACACATTCCAGTTCCAGCTGGATGGTCATACCTTGCAGCTGGCACAAAGTTCTCCAGAAGGCTGTATATGCTCTGAATCAGCATTCACTATATGGTATTGTCTCTACTTAATTTCTTAGTTCCATAAATCAAGGGTTGGAAACAATAATAGTACCACTCACCATCACCCCTAGTGACCCACTAGCAAAACTTTTGCTTCCTATCTGCACCTTATTCTCTGCTGACCTAGACATCTTAATTATAGAAAAGGGAATACTTGAATGAAAGATAAGACTTCTTTCTGTCCACTTTGGTTTCCTCAAGGCTCTGAACCAATTGTCTAAGAAGGGAGTTATGGCGTTTGCAAGGATGACTGTTACAGATTGCCAGTGAGAAATCAGACTGATACTTTACAATGGAGGTAAGAAAGAGTATTCCTGGAGTTCATTAGACCCTTAGAGCATCTCATAACATTACAAGGGCTTGTTATTAAGACTAATGGAAATTACAAAAATCCAACCAGTTGGGGCTGGAGTGGTAGTTTGGTGATTACAGCACTTGCTCAGCATGTGCAAGTACACAGGTTCAAACCCCAGCAACCACGTTCACAACTAAGTGTCAGAGCAATGAAAATAATATCCAAAACTAAATAAAAATTGATTATCTTTCCCCTCCCTCACTATCCTTCTCTCTTAAAAGAAAATCCAACCAGTCAAGATGACAAATATTTCATACTGCTGAGGAATGAAGGTGTGGGTCACCCCTCCAGGCAAAGAACCAAAATCTGCTAAGATGTTTGCTAAAAGTAGAGAGAAATACAGAATAGGTAGTAGACTAAGGTAGTTATAAATACTAGGTATTGCCATGACACTAGTTACAGAATGATGATTTAAAATTTGTATGTGTATCTTCCTCTTTTGTTAAGAATATAGAAGACCCTGAAACAAACCCTCAAATCTTTAAACATCTGATTTTTGACAAAGGGGGACAAAATATTACATGGAGTGGAGACAGCCTCTTCAACAAATGGTGTTGGACAAACTGGACAGCCACTTGCAGAAAGTTGAAATTAGACCCATATCTTTCTCCTTGAATGAGAATCAAATCAAAATGGATCAAGGAGCTAGGAATTAAACCAGCTACCTTGCAACTCATGGAAGACAAATTAGGTCCAACACTTCAGCATTAGGGAGTAGGAAAACACTTTCTCAACATGTCTCCTAAAGTGAAGGAAGTAAAGTAAAAAATCAGTGAATGGGATGCCCTAAAGCTAAAAAGCTTTTGCACTGCCAAGGAAACAATCAAAAGAGTCAAGAGATTTCCTACGGACATGTAGAGAATCATGGGCTATGATTCCTCAGACAGGGGCCTCATATCCAGAATCAACAAAATCCTCAAAAATCTCAACTACAAAAACACTAACAGCCCAATTTATAAATAGGCCAAAGAGCTAAATAGAAACTTCTCAACAAAGGAGATTGACCAAGCCAATGAATACATGAGAAAGTGCTCCAAATCACTAATAATCAGATAAATGCAAATGAAAACCACATTAAGATATCACCTCACACCAGTCAGAATGGCAAAAATGAAGAAAATAAACAATAATTGAAGCTGAAGGGGCTGTGGAGAGATAGGCACACTAATACACTGTTGGTGGAGCTGCAGACTGGTACAGCCCCTCTGGAAAGCAGTGTGGAGAATACTCAAAAACTAGGGATGAGCCCACCATATGACCCTGTTATTCCACTCCTGGGTATTTTTCCGGGGAATTTAGAATCAGCTCATTATAGTGACACAGCAATATCTATGTTCATAGCAGCTCAATTTACTATTGCTAGATTATGGAAACAACCCAGATGTCCCTCATTGGATGAATGGATCCAAAAACTGTGGTACATTTATACCATAGAATTCTACACAGTGATTAGAAACAATGATATTGCAGCCTTTGAAGGTAAATGGATGGCCATGGAAGAAATTATGCTGAGTAAAATCAGCATAACCCAGAGAACCAAGGGTCGAATGTCTCCACTCATCTGTGGAGGCTGGATCTAGACTCTGGCCATTGAGAAAGTTGGTCTAGTATCATGTGTCAAATCCAGATAAAGTGTAATGTTATAAAACATAATAGTTTTTAGGGATATTGTGGGAAGGGGAAGGGAGGGATAAGGGTGGGTAATTAGGGGGCACTCCTGGGGGTAATTCTAATATCCAGAATCTATACACATTTTATATTATTTTGTGAAAAAAATAATATGCTTTTGCTGTATTGGGAAGGGGGGTGAGGGATAAGGGTGAGTAATTGGGGGGCTCTTAGGAGTAAATCTAATTTTCATAATTTATATATATATATTTCATTTGAAGCTTGTTTGATTGTTCAACGAATAAATTTCTGAATAAAAAAATACAAAAAGAATATGCTTTTGCATAAGAAGATCTGAGTAGATGGAAAAACATTCCATGTTCTTGGTTAGCAGAATCAATATAATCAAAATGGCCATTCTACCTAAAGCCCTATACAGATTTAATGCAATCTCCATCAAGATACCAATGTCATTCCTCATGGATATAGAAAAAACAATTCTCAAATTCATATGGAATGACAGAAGACCCAGAATAGTCAAAACATTACTCAGCAAGAAGGAGGAAGCAGGTGATATCTCAATTGTAGTAATAAAAACAGCCTGGTATTGGTATCAAAATAGAATTGAAGACCAATGGAATAGAATAGAGGATTCTGAGATGACCCCCCATACCTTTAACTATCTGATATTTGATTAAGGGGGCAAAAGCATATAGTGGAAGAAGGATAGCCTGTTCAACAAATGGTATTGGATAATTGGACAGCCATATGTAGACAACTGAAATTGAATCTTTACCTATCATCCTGTACAAAAATTAAATCGAAATGATTCAAAGATCTGGATATTAAAGCAGCAAATTTACAATTGCTTAAAAAAGAAGTGGATCAACACTACATGACATAGCGGTAGGCTCTGCCTTCCTTAACAAGACTCCCATGGTGCAAGAATTAAAGTCAAAAATAAATGAATGGGATGCAATTAAGTTAAAAAGATTTTGCACAGCTAAAGATTTAGTCAAGAGGGTTAAGAGAGAACCTATATAATGTGAGAAAACCTTTACGTGCTATACCTTTGACAAAGGGCTAATATCCAGAATATACAAAGATCTCAAAAACCGAAACACCAAAATCACAAATAATCCAATCAATAAATGGACTCCAGAACTAAAAAGAAATTTCTCAATGGAGGAAGTCCAAAAAGCCCATAAACACATGAGAAAATGCTCTACATCACTAACGATAAGAAAAATGCAAATCAAAACTTAACTGAGATTCCATCTCACTTCTGTTGTAGTGGCAAAAATGAAGAATACGAACAATGACAGATGCTGGAGAGGATGTGGGAAAAGAGGAACACTGTCTCATTGCTGGAGGGACTGCTAACTGGTACAGCCATTCTGGAAAGCAGCATGGAGACTCCTCAAAAAATTAGGGCTGGAACCACCTTATGACCCAGCTATCCCACTCCTGGGTATTTTCCCCAAAGAGCTAGAATTGGCATATTATAGAGATCCAGCTTCATCAATGTTTACAGCAGCTCAATTTACTATAGCTAAATTATGGAACTAAACCAGATGCCCCTTACCTGATGAGTGGATTCAAAAGCTTTGGTAAATATACACAGTGGAATTCTACTTGGCTATTAGAGAAAATGATATCATGGTATTTGCAGCCAAATGGATGAAGATGGAAAAAATCATGCTAAGTGGACTATCCCAAACTCAGAGACTTAAGGGTCTATTATTTTCTCTCATTTGTGGAAGCTAGAATACAATTGGAAATAGTATGATAGATGGCTAAGTTAATAACAACCTCAACATGTTTGAATTTTTACACAAGCAGGAGGAACCTTATCTAGGATTCTGGGGGATGTAGGAAGGACAGGGAGAGGATAGGGAATAGGAAGGATGTCAAGAAAACCAGAAGGAGGGAGAATGGAGGAATCAATTCAGAGGGGAACCTTAGACTTCCATGAGAAGTCCAATTAACATGGGAATTTAATAGGGGGAAACATGGAACCATGGGGAACCCAAAGGGGGAAACCATGGAATGGTATCAGCCTTGGCTTGCTCTGTCATTATACATTTGCTCTTGATTGTTTGATAATGATTCCCTCCTAATTGTAAGACCATATTTAATGAATTAAAAAAAGAATATGCTTTTGCATATATATACACATGCATGATAAGTAGATGAGCTTGTTTCCTCTCCCATTCTTTTATCATATAACATAATATTGATTGACTTAATGTCAGTATTTAAAATGATGGTCACTCTACAATATAATATTTAAGTTGTGGAATATTACTTAAAAATGTTGCCTCTTGTTCTAGGGAAGAAGTTTGTGAATCTTCAGTCATATGAAACATACTTATACCATATTAGGCTATACTCTGACACTGTTATTGTGCTTATTTGGAGATAAAGTATGATTTTAAAGAGATGTTTGGGTGTCAAGTTTGACTTGTAATGATTAATCTGGTTTTGTAAATTTAATTGGATTATGAGATGACCCTGGGCATGTCAATGAGGAAATTTCCAGAGATGTCTGGCATGTAGAACAGCAAATAGGGGAGAGATCCACCTTGAATGTGGATGGAACTTTCCAATGGGTTGAATGGAAGAAAGGTGGAAGGGGCTGGAGCAGTAGCTCTGCGGTCACAGCACTTGCTTGACATGTGCGAGGACACAAGTTCAAACCCCAGCCCCATGTACACATCCTATTGGTTTTATTCTTCTTGAGAATCCTAATATAATCAACAACCTAAAATTTTGTACCCATGATTATTCTTCAATAGCTAAAATTATTCATCATTCAGTAAGAACAAATCTGTCTATTAAGAAATTAAGCCCTGCATGGTGGCATACACCTGTAATCCAGTGCCTTGGGAGACTGAAATAGGAGAATCACAAGTTCAAATCCAGCCTGAGCAATTTAGCTAGGTCCTAAGCAACTTAGCTAAAGGCGATTTCTCAAAATAAAAAATAGAAAGGGCTGTGTATGAGGCTCAGTGAATAAACACCCCTGGGTTCAATCCCTGGTAATAAAAAAAAACTAAATAAATAAATACCTTTTGAGAGAATTTCTTAGGCATAAGGGAAATAATGAAGGTCAGAGACTAAAAACATAGAGATAGAAGAGTTTCAGATAAAACAAATCTTCTATCTAAAAGAAACATTCTAAAACAGAGCCTAACCTTCCATTATAGGAGATTAGAAGAAAATGAGTATGATAAAAGTCCATTAAGGTGTGTTTACAGATTTCAAAATAAGCCTAAAGGAAGAAGAAATGAAATAATAAAAATTATAGCAGAACTTACAATTAAATAAAAGAAAGACAAATGATTTAGACCAGGTTTCTCATTGCTATAGTTACAGACAACTAAAGGGAGAGATCATAATGATCCACATGGTAATAGTTTAGATTTGGAGACATTTGTACAAACTCCTGTTCATCGTATATATCACTATAGTAAACCAATAGATATAGGGGAAAATGGAAATAGCTCCCAGTGAGCAAAGCTGGAACAATTTTAATAAAAAAAAAGAACGAATGAGGTAGTATTGGAGTCTAGCACAAAACACAAAACAAATCTCCATGAGTCCATAATGATGTCAATCAGTTATTAAAAACATATGAAAGTTGAGAAGAACGAACAAATTTCACATGCAGACTAATTCTGAATAATTTATGTAGGTTCTCTACCCTTAAAAAGTAGAGCTGAACTCCTCAATTCTTCAAGTGTTAGCTGAACACAATGATTTCTTTACAAAGATTGTTATGTGAGTAAGGGAACAAAAAGCATCTTTCCAATGAATAAATCTTACTAATACTCTCAGCCACATGATCAAGGTTAATATCCCTTTTGATAAGTAATGTTGACAGCATGTACTCTTGGCATGGCATGATGAGAATGATACCTTATGGTTTTCCCCATAAAAATCAGCAACAACTCTTATCTAATCATGAAAGAAATATCAGACAAATCCATCAGATAAAAGGCTTGAGATACCTCTCAAAACTTCATGGTCATCCAAATAAAGAAGGAAAGTCTAGAAAATTGTCCCAGTCAAGAATAGTTTAAGGCAACATGAAAGTGAATGTCATGTATTATCTTGGATAAGATCTTGTGACAGAAGACAATAATTAAGAAAATTTGAAGTACAGAGTTAGCTGATATCATTTATATTTAATTATTAATTATGATAAATGTGCCACAAAATATGTGAATAACAAGTGTTATGTGTAGGTGACATGGTAACTCATTTTCTATTTTCTCAACTGTTTTACAAATCTAAAGCTATTCTTTAAAGTTATATATATTTGAAAAATCAATGAAGAGAATCACAGAAATTATTGATATATTTGACTAAAAGTGAAATATGGATGCATAGAGCACAAAGTAAACATAAGAAAATGTATAAAAGAGAAAAATAAATTGACTACATTACCATTTTGTCTTAAAGTTTTTCAAACTTGTTTTAGACTTTGAAACTTTACAGATACCAACATGTACTGAAACAATGACTTTGAAACATGTAAAAATGGAAAATAAAGATATTAGTAAGATGTAGCATGGGTTTTTTTGAGTAGTTTGGATTTTGATTGATAAGATTTTATTGCTTGGTTTTGGTTTGCTATCCTTTATTGTTTACTATTTTGAAATGAGGGGAAAAATGTAATGAAAATAAATGTTCTATTCTCATTGATTTGAAATACAGCCATGGGCCAACCTTTATTAATAATAGATTGTGTAAATAAACTTTTGAACAGAACATTTGTCTTAAAAAAATCTACTCTTCTCCTGAAAGATCTAATACCCTTTCAGAATTCTGAATTAATTGCAAATCTCAAAGCCCTTACTCAGGCCAATCTTCCCAGAACTCTGAACAATGTCATGATTTGTGTTTGGCATTTCTATTCACCTCCCACTATAATCTCATTCTTCATTTTAACCACTCTCTCTGTGCCACAATATCCCAGGCTACTCTTTCCCAGACCCTCAAACTGTAGAGAAGCCATGCATGTCTATAGACAAAGTTTTAAAATGAGTGGAAAAAGTAGTGACAACCATTTGAGGAATAATAATATAATATCAAGAAGCGGGAAAGCATCAATTAGGAACAGTGGGAATCTTTGGCCTTGACATTCAAGGGAAAATAGATTTTGGGAAGTTATTTTGAGAAAAATTGGGTGTAAAGGATCAGTTTGTTGTATTCTTTAGGATACTCAAGTCTTAGTATTCAATAGCTAAATAAGTCATTCAGATCATACTATGTGCAAGACTTTCTTCAGAGCATTAGGGGCTATAATAATAAGCCAAACATATGCACAGATCCTCTAAGGGCTCAAATTAAGTGTATATGAAACACCAAAAAGATAAAAAGTATGGAGAAATATAGAAAAAATTAAATAAAATAAGTTGGAAAAATTTATAACAAGTATGCATATCAATGACAGACCAAGAGCAGTATTTGTAAAAACAGAAAAAGTAAGAAAAATTGTGGTAAAATTTCATTAGAGAAGGATCTGAGCAGTGACAAGATATTAGATGTTTAACATCTGTCTGCTTTGTGGGAAAAACTGATTTATAATATTTGTCCATTTCTGTGATGTAAATATCCCATTGTGACCAATTGAATTGTCATGTTGCTAAATTTGGAGTTGGGAATATATATATATATATATATATATATATATATATACACACACCTCATATACATATATATATACACATATATGTATATACATCATATACATATGTATATATACACATATGTATATATACGTTCATATATGTACACAAATATATACATATAAGTAGTTTTTGTATCATATAGATACTCAAGAACACAAGCCACAGTAAAGTGTATAAAATTAGAATGAGTGCAGAGCATTTGTTAATATTTCTTGTAATTGTTTAATTGTAGATTTGTGTAATTTAATTTCTAATTATTTTTATTTTTACAACCAGACTACAAAATGTTGAAAAATGTAGAAATCAACTGTCATGAACTTTTTCAAGCAGGCACTAAAAAACACTGAAAGTATAGTTGGTGCATATCAATAACAATGAGTAGTTTGTTATAAATCAAGTTGAGAACATAAGAAAAAAAGGAAGAGGGAGCTAAAGAAAAAAAGCAAAAAACAGGGTGAGAAGCAAGGCTCTAATTTCATTTTTACTGCATATGGCTGTCTAGTTTGTCCAGCACCATTTATTGAACAGGCTATATGTCCTCTAAACTATATCTATGCTGTCTTTGTCAAATATCAGATGCTTAAAGATCTCTGGATTTGTCTCTGTGTCTTCTAGTCTACTCCATTTGTCTTAATGTCTATTTTGATACCAATACCATGACTTTTGTAACTACAGCTCTGTACTGTAATTTCAGATCAGATATTGTGAAACCTCCTGCTTCACTCTTTTTACTTAGTATTACTTCAGCTATTCTGGATTTCTTAATCTTCCAAATAAATTTTAGAATGTATGTTTCTATGTCCATGAAGAATGTAATTGGCATCTTGAGGGGGACTGCACTGAATCTGTACAGTGCTTTGAGCACAGAATGGCCAATTTAATTATGTTGATTCTACTTATCCAAGAACACAGAATGTCTTTCCATCCTCTCAAGTCTTCTTCAAGTTCTTTCTTCAATGTTCTATTATTTTCATTGCAGAAGACTTTTACTTCTTTTGTTAGATTAATTCCTAAGTATTTTATTTTATTTTATTTTATTTTTTGAGGTTATTGTGAATGGGATGGATTTCCAGATTTCTTTTTCAGACAAATCTTCAATGGAGTATAGGAAGGTTGTTGATCTGTGGGTGTTGATTTTGTATCCTGCCACTTTGATAAATTCATTTAGAAGTTCTAGAAGTCTTCTGTGGAATTTTTTTCAGTTTTCTAGGTATAGGATCATATCAGAATATACAAAGAACTCAAAAAACTTAATACGAAAAAAACACAGTCAACCCAATTAACAAACAGGCTAAGGAACTAAACACACTTTTGAACAGAAGAAATACAGAAGACCAACTAATATATGAAATGATGTTCAACATCTCTAGCAATCAAAGAAATGCAAATCACAACTACACTAAGATTTCATCTCATACCACTCAGAAATGCAAAGTTGAAAAATTCAAACAGCAGATGCTGGAGAAGGTGAAGGAAGACAGAACACTATTGGTGGGATTGTAGTACAGTCATACTGGAAAGCAGTATGGAGACTCCTCAAATACTATGGATGGAAACATCCTATGATCCAGCAATTCCTTCCTGGGTGTTTTCCAAGAAGATATAAAATCAGCATAGCACAGTGACATAGCTACATCTATGTTTATAGCAGCACAATTCAGAATAATCACATTATGGAATCCACCCATATGCCCTTCACTAGATGAATAGATCTAAAAACGGTGGTATATATACACAAGCTGGCCTATCTTTCACCCTATCCTTAGTTTTACAATAGCTTCCTCAAATGAGAGAAACACTCAACCTTTGAGTCTCTGAGTTGGGCTTATTTCACTCAGCATAATTTTTTCCATTTCAATCCATTTAGTTGCAATGGCCATGATTTCAATATTTTTAATAGCCGAATATAATTCTGTTGTATGTGTGTATATAGTGAAGCTTATATAATAGACTCACCAAAGTCAGAAAACACATGATCTAGGAGAAATCTAGGCATGAAAGGCATAGAGGTGGGTGGCAAGAGGAGTGAGGGGGGGAGGATAGAGAAAAAAATGGGGGCTATAGTTACTGTATGATATCTGCTAAATAATACTCATACAGGCATTTAAAACTAGAAAATTCAAAACATAAACACGCACAAACATAACACACACACACACACATTAGTATCTTTAATTGGGGAGAATGCAGTGGAGGTGTGAGAATGGGGAATGGGCAGGTGGGGATGGGATTGTAGGCAAAAAATTGGGTTCATGTTGTCTCAGGAAAGCAGGGAGCTGAAACTCCAAACCTTGGTTCTTGTGTTCCGATGAAAGAAAATGTAAAGTCAGACACCAGAAGTTATGCAAAAGAATTTTATTTTAAGTGAAAGAGAGGTGAAAGCAAAGTAAAAGCAGAGTAAGATTCAAGCAAAAGAGCACTCTCAAGAGGAAAAGTGGGCTGTCTCTGACCAGAGAACAATAAAGGAGATTATGCTGTCTCCAAATTTATTGCTGTTTTATGGTTGATTTAAAAATTGGGGTCCTCCTTCAGCAGTCTTAGCCAATCAGGTGTTCAACTCCTCCTTCAATTCAGGTGGTGGAATTTTTTACCTTAGTTGGTCCTCTCTGGAAATGTCATAGTGGCCATCCTGTTTACGGGGCTTCATCTACAAGTCAATTCCATGTTAATGTGGGTGTTGGGGTCGTAAGTAGTCAAAAGTTACCTCAGTGTTCCTGTGTTATTAAAGAATAACTTTTTCTGAGTTAGTAGGAGACACTTGGTGCCAATAGCTTTTAGTTTCATCTCAAATTTTATGGGTCCTGTCAAGAGATAGTCCTATGTATACATTCCCTTTCCCAATTACCTCTTTTGCTTTTGTTTATCCCAACTATCTATGTACTAATGTTTTCCATAGTTTATCTGCATTGGCAGTAACTTAAAGAAAACTTGAAGAGTAAACCCATGGCCTAGTCAAGTATTTCACTTGCTCATTGCTAACTACTACCTAACAATGTTACATTGTCATTACATGAGAATATATGAATGTGGAAGAAGGACTTCCCTCACTACTGAGTATTATGTTACACCAATAAAAAAGAAAAAGAAGAACAGAAAACAATGGTTAAAGTCAACTGAAAATCTCTAATATCTGTCTCAGGAAGAGGAACCTAATATTTCACTCCATGGGGAGGCAGGAGAGATGTGCTTATCAATCTACAAATTGATACAGGTCATAACTTTGTGAAAATGTTAAGGCAGACTGTAGCAAGGCAATGCTGGAGAGAGAAAAACATTTAAGAAGCTTCATCTATATTTGGAGAGGAAAATTAGAAGACCCTGAAGAAGCAGAGTAAAAACAAAGATGACAGGCAGTGACAGGTGCTGAGTCATTGCACAGTGCTCTGCAAGCCATTCTTTGACACAAAGAAATATTTCTCATCTAAAACACCATTCTCTGAGTGTGAATCTCGCAGTTCTGAAGAGAAAAAGCTAGAGTAATACTATAGGGACTCTGTACTCAACACGATAAAGTAATGCTATTTGACTGTTTCTTTTCTTTTTGGATGCCTTTTATGTTAGGTCTATCTTAATCCCATTAATTCGGCAATGGTGATAGAAGTGGGGAATTACTTAATCTTTGCTATGTGTAGCAACTCAGTGGGATAATTTTTAATAGGTTTCTAACTCCAGGGTTCATAGGCAAAGTGTATCAATGTGTAACTTTATTAAAAGGCTATTTTATAACTTTTTCAAAGTAAGTACCACCCCCATATTCCTATGCAGTTGCTCTCTATATGAAAGTCATAATTTATTTACAAATCCACAGCCTGGGGAGGTAGAACTGTAATTAATATGTAAATGTGTTAGCTTAATATAATTGCTCAAATAAATCTTATAGATCAATCTCATTCAACCATTTCATTGTATAGATGAAAACTTTGAGATTCTGTGAGATTAAGAGACATTTCAACAAGTGGATGGAGAAGCACATATTACCCACATTGTTTTGTAGAAAGGAAATCAGAGAGGTATCCATGTATAGCTAGCACTGGATGGATCATCATTGATTGGCAGATAGCTGCCAGTTTCAACATCTCAATGACCTGTCTGCTTGCTCAGGTATCATTGTAGCTATTATTGTTACCAAAATTGTTTTGAAAAATATCTTACAAAATATGATTCTGCAATATTTCAGAGTGGAACATAAATGTATCCAGAGAGACCCACCAATAATTTTAAAAAAAATTACTTGCTAGTACTTAGTAATTAGTTTAAACATTCTTGCCCTCAATTACCTGTTGAAAAAAGATTTTAGCCTTGGGTTTCTCCTGATTATACTACTGGTCATAGACATAAATTGTCCTGATATCATGACTTAGCATACCAGTTTGAAATGTATGGCTTCCTGATTGTGGCTGAGGGTTGATGGTGTGTGAGACTAGTTCCTGGGAGAAATGACAAAGGGTGATTGAACAGTCTATAAATAACACTGTTTCTGAGCTAAAAGCCAACACTAACCAAAATATCTCATGTTTATAAAATTATCATTTATCAATATTGTAATTCTTATGATTTCTAATATTTTTTTTCCCAATGTTAGGACCCTCATAGAAAGTTCACTTTCTCAGAACAGAACAACCTCTTCAAGAATAGGAGTCTATCTTGATGTATGCAGTTGAAATTTTGCAGCTTAAAGAGGGTAAGAGAGAAAATTTGCCAAGAAACCCCATTTTGAAGAGAAAAGACTTAGAAGTTATATTTAAAAGATTCAAATCTATGATAGCCTTAAATTAGAGCTTACCCAAAACTGTTTCTTCATGTTCAATCTATGATTAATGCCAAATGTTTTATCTAGTTTTAATACTTTTAATAAGAAAGCCAAAGATTTTGCAAATAGTAAGTACTACACAAATATCCAAAAGTGGGTGGTCTTCAACAGGCAGACTAGCCTTCTCTGCCTTGCTGAAGAAAGACACTGCTTAGTTCCCAGATTTTCCTCACATCAAATTTGCTGATATTTTTCTTCTGTCTGGCCTTTAAGTCTCATGCTGTTTGCCAGTTTTTCTTCTTTTCACCTGCTGATATTGTTCTCAGATAATAATACATGGGAACAAAAACCTTGATCACATTTATCCTCTAGGAAAAAGTCTCATACACAAGCCAAGTAGAAATTTCTGTTTCCACTCTTCTCTTGATTATTTATTTCAAGAAATGGCAAAAAAGCTTATAAACTTTCCCAGCCAGAATATAGTAGACCCTACTGTCATTGTAAAGGACTGGGATGAGGGTCATCTAGTTTTTTATTGGATCTTGGCCAAAGTCTCAGGAAAACTCCAATGCAAAGCTTGCTTTGAGCTCTTGAAGACAAGGAAGAGTTAGGAGGAAATACTCCAGCTCAGGAAGTGAGTCGTGAGAGACCATTGATGGAGTGTGTGTGTGTGTGTGATAGAGAGACAGAGAGAGAGAGACAGAGAAGGAGAAGAGAGACAGGGTAGAACCTATTTGATAGAGAAGTGTGCAGACAGTGGATCAATGTTTTAAATACTCAGACTGGAATATATGGATAAATTTATCTTCCTCCCAGAAGGCAAAAGTAGGTATAAAACGAGTTATCCAGGCTATGCTGACCTAACAGGAAGGGGCTACAAATGCTATAAAGATGATGACACTTAAACACAAGCACTCTTAGGGTTTTTCGGTGACCAAGTGTTGTGGAAAGAAAATTCAAAATTCAAAAACAGGTAGAAGCCAGCTAATGCAGCTGAGGCTCCCGACAAATGATTTTCCTCCTCTGTGCCAGGTTGGAGGGACAAAGGGAAAAAAGCAAGTACCACAGACTACAGGGAAATTTTACTCAACTGTAAGTGAGGTTCAAAACAGTGATCATTAAAGCCTTCCATGCAGTATACTTTTAGCAAAAGCATTTATTTCTTAAAAAAAAAACTCGTATGCATTGTTTAGCAATAAGAGCACTATGAAGTTTTATGTTTGTTTGCCATGCTGGCATTTAAGTTGATCCAAGGTGTCATGGTTCCGAGAAAGTTTCCTTTGGCAGCATTTGCACTGGGAAACAGCCCTGCAGAAGGGCATAGAATTTAAGTTAAGGTTCCCTTTACTGAAATGTGTGTCTTTGGGCAAGCTACTAACCCTCGCTCTCTACCAAAATCTGAAAAGCAGGCTTAATGGTAATGCTATGGGGATCAGATGAGCTGGACCATTCAGCAGAGGAATGTAAGTATTTTAAAAAATTGCAATGATCATTGTTATCACTGACTTTGAATAGTGAGTTATGCTACATCTATAGGTATGTAGGAATAATTAATCATGTTAACCTTGTGAAAAATAGTGTCAATGCCTTTTCATTTGATGAAATTCAGTGAACTAACTGATACCATTGCTATATATCCTTTCCTGTGATGTCCTGATGGATCTGGATCCCTTATTTCTTGCAGCCAGTCCGACTATTCAGCATAACCATTTGTATCTACTGCAATGAAATGACTTGAATAGTTGCCAACACTCTGCGTTTAACCTTGACAAGTTTATGCCAGTTGTTTTATATATAATACTTTAGTTAAATATTAGTATGTTGGACAAACACAAAATTTTTAAGAAAATATTGCTGTCTGAAATAGCTGAATTACATTTACTTTCATGTCTTGGTGCGTAACTTAATTAACTACAAGATGGAAGCAATTTTCTCTCCAGGCTTGTGAATGAAAATACTTCGAAAACGTGTACTTCTGGACATGTTTCATAAATTGTCAAGAATTATTAAAAGGAAAGCAGGTTTTTATTTTATTCTAGGCAGCAAATTAGTAGACTCTTGATCTTTTTTCTTTTCCCTCTAGATTTCCCAATCCACTATTTCCATAAAAGAATAAATTCTTGTTATGTATTTACCAACATTTTCCATAAGCAAGGGCTACGTCTGTATTTAATCATAATCTGCATTTATTAGTTGTCTCCACTGATGCTTGGAGTGAATAGCCACACTCCCTAGATGACAAAACTGCTTTTCACCCTTGGATTACACAATTATTTTGATGCTGAGTTAAGTTGATTTGTTGTGCTTAGACTATTTATTAAGGTAGACCAAGTATCTGAAAATTTTCAGTATGAAACAAATAACCATCTATGGTTTAATAAAATTAATCCATCATGCTCTTGCAGCTGATTTGCCAGTGTTATTAGGTTATTCATAAAAGCAGCTCTTTACAGATATTGTTGAGAGCCCTGACCTTGAATTCCCTAAAAGATTATAGGACAATGCTTCTATGTTATTGCCTGAAACTAATTTATTCATTAAATTAAGGTAGGGCCATTTGGTCAGTCTCCAGTATTCACAGGTGCCTCTATCCTCTTCCTTTACCACCAGGTTCCTGATGCCACACTAACTCTTGATCATTCAAGTTCTTGAGTTTGGCCCATGAATATCAATAACTTTTGACTCTTTTAGCTTTCTTGATGTTCTTTCATCAAATAACTTGCCAGTATTGTCATATTTCTTTCTTCAAAATCATTCCAAAACTTTCTTTTTCATTCATGTCCCTATCAGATTTTGAGAACATTTATAATTTATTGAAGAGAATGATTCACTGTAGTATATGTCATCACTGTCTCCAAGCGCTGATACAGACTCTGATGTTCAATCCTCACAGCAATCTTGAGGAGAATAGATTGCAATTACCCCTATTTCACAGATCAGGGATAACAAAATTGAGAGTCAGAAAGTTCAAAGGAATGCTAGTAATTCAGAAACTCTGACTTCAGAGAAGCCAACTTTCCACAAATCACTAGAGAAAATTAACTTACATGCTCTGGTATCTGTTGTATTTTTCTACTTAATTTGTGTGTGTGTATACTTACACATACATGTATAAGTATATATATATATAGATAAAAGTGTGTCTGATAAATTTAATTTTTATTTGGAGACTGCATATATCAGAATCAATGTCATATTATATCTTTCAGACTTACAAATGTTAAAAACTCCAGATATTGTGGATTTTTATAGTAAAATTTTTATTAGAGCCTTATAATTATGCATAGTATTTAGGTTCTATGTATGACAAAAATCATTCATGCAAGGAATTTGATTTAAATCCCCATCCACTCCCTTTTCCTCCCCTCCTCCCATCCCCTGTTCTCCCTCTTCTACTCTACTAACTACCTTTCTTGTACATAGACATCAGGACGAAATTCCTCTTGGTACCTCTGTATATGTGCATGATTTATAAATAAAACATGATTTTTAAAAATTAATTCCATATTTTCTCCCCTGCTGCATCCCTCTTCAATCCTCAATTTCCTCCTTCTATACCACTGACCTCCCCTACAACTTTAAGATATCTTACCCCCCACCCTTTTTCTCTAGTTTATAATATGAGAGAAAACTGTTGATACTTTACTTTCTGAATCTGTTTTATTTCACTTAGCATGATCTTCTCCATTTCCATTGCGTATGTATACCACATTTTTTTGATTCTTTAACCTATTGTGGGGCAATATAGATATGATCTTTAGATCACCAAAAGAATGCTATCTGCAAAGACTGTGGAGTATATTCCTCCTACTTCTGTGGGAACACCCATAGATTGGGGATACCCTGATCTCACACTGTGACTCATCTGACATTGAATAGCTGTTTCTTTGTGCTCCTCTTCTCAAATGTGACAAAGAACACATACATTGCTTCTCTAGTGTGATTTTTTTTAGTTAGTCCCCTACAAGAACAATTTTAGAGGAGGAAAAGTTTATTTGGGAGCTCATGGTTTCTGAGGTGTCAGTCCATAGAAGGCTGGCTCCATTTGTCAGGTTAAAGTTAAGGCTGAACATCATGGCAGAAGAGTGTGATAGAGAAAGGAAGCTCAAGGCAATGCAGTCAGGAAGCAGAGACTCCACTTGCCAGAAATAAAATACATACCCCAAAGACACATGGCCCAGTGATCCACCTCCTCTAGCCATACTCTACCCACCTTCAGTTAATCCCTATCAGAGGATTAATTCACTGACTGAGTTAAGGATTTCTTGCCACAATCATTTCTCTGCTAAGCCTTCTTACATTAATTCACAAATGAGCTTTTTGGGGCTATGTAGGATCTAAACCACAACATTGATGAGTGGACTTTTAGTATTGGAAACCATTGCAATTTCCAATGTAGAAGCATTTTCTTGACAAATACTTCTAAGTCAAATGACTTACTACAGTCAGTCAAGTGGAATGCAGTGTACACATTCTAAGTTAGACACAATTGCCAGGTGAACCCTTGAGCTTCTCTACAGGCGGCACTGTGACAAGCTTTTCAAAGGAAAATGTTATTCTGTACCTGAAGTTCTAATTTATCTATTGAATTATGATTATTATTATAATGTTACATGGCTTCCTCAATAACTTATGGTTAGAAAAACTACATTATTTAAGGCAATGGGGCATCTTAGAAACCAGTGGAGCATTTCCCACCCACAGATTTATTTTGAAAACCATACAGCATACAGCACTCACAAGCCCTTACCGAGAAGAGGCAGGAAGGTTGTCAGCAAGCTTGAAACGTGTTGCTATCACACTGCTACAGAGTGTGATACTCTACAGTTCCTCTCTCAGAGACCTGGAGAGAGGAACAAGCTCTCCAATGATCAGATATACAAAATTCAGGACTCTGCTATCTACTGTGTACCATGTGTTATTTTCCTCTTATCTGGAAAAGAATCAGCACTTCTGTTATTGCCTGTAGTGTCATAGCACAAATGGTATTATTATTCCTCATGATATCCTATTATACATGGAAAATTTTGCATAAATACTTGAGGCAATATCCAGAAAATTATGCTAAATAGCCCTGCCAGATGAATCAGTCTAATGCTAAAGATGTATCATAAAATGATCAAAGCCATAAGCATGCAGGTGAAGACTAACCTCCCATACCACTCCGGCTTCACAGTGCTGCACAGTACAGATCCATTGTGGCTACACCCTGTACAGCCAGGCTATACAATTTTAACAGTTATAGAAATGGAAATGGATGTTACAATCATTTTCTTAAAATAGACATAAATTATTTGTATCTTTACATCTTACAATATTAGATAAAAAAATAAAAAATAGCTACTATTTATTTACTTTTTTTTTTAGATAGAAGAGACAGAATTGTTTAGTTTTTCATCTGATTTTTGTTTTCAAGCACTTAGTTACGTATGTGGTGCTGGTGTTCAAAGTCAGGTCTTGATGCATGCCAGACAAACACTCTACCACTATCATCCAAAAATAATAATTAAACAAATATAAAAGTAAATAATAAACTTGGGAACTTTCATTCCTTTCTATTTAAAAAAAAAAGAATCACCTAAAGCCTTTACTTGTAATGAAGACCTAACTTAAGAAAATAGATAGGGAAACTAAATACTATGAGGGAAAAAAGATTCTGTATTATTAAGAAACATTATTTTCTCAAAGTGATGTGTAGATTCAAAATAATGGCAAAGAAAATCTTAGGAGTTTCTGAAAAATGCAATCTGAATTTAAAATTATTTAAGAGAGCAAATAACCTGACAAAAAAGGGAGGCTTGGCCTCCACCTGACCCCAAGTAAATCTGACAGATAAAGGGACATTTGTCTGAAGCTTATTAGCTTCTCATCAGTTGTGTGATGGGTATCATCACAAGGTCTTGGCAGACTTATTTTCTCACGTTTAATTGGGCACTTACTTCTTGTGGTAAAAGAGGATTTAAATAAAATAAAGCATGTAAAATTTTATTATGGTAATTAACATCAGTAAATCTCAATGAAAAGTTACTATTGTCCTTCATACTCCTCACTACCTCACTGTGAAATAGGTGCCCCTTTAATGAATCTCACAATTAACATACCAAAACACAAGGCCACAGATCCAGCCACTACCCAGCCGCTAGTCCAGTCTGTACAGCATATCCATCAAAGAGATATTGCTATGGAAAGGAGTAAATTACTTCAATAGACTACAGGGATTAATTCATCTTCCAAGTGCAAAATTCCTATCTGGGGATTATCTGACATGCTCTCCAGGATAAATCTATCAGTGGAGTCATCAGAGCCCAAGAGAAGTTCCAAAGTGAGATACTCCCATTTTTTTTTTTAAAGAAAGAGGGACAGTGAGAGAGACAGAGAAAGAGAGGAAACAACTTTATTTAGTTATTCACATGGCCTTAGTTGCTCCAACACTTAGTTGTGTACGTGGTGCTGGGGTTTGAATCCAGGTCCTCCTGCTTGCCAGGCAAGCGCCGAAACCACTGAGCCACTGCTACAGCCCCATTTGACAGATATTTCTTGTGTTTTCTTCTATGAATCTATGTCTCTACATGATTTTACATGAAAAGCCCTTTAAATTATTTTTCAGATCATTCAACTTGATTCTGATCTTTCTGATAATTCACCTACCACCTAAAATGAGGATACTCTTCCTGATTTTTCACCTTTATCATCTCCAAAATGGAAACATAACAAAGGAACAGCCTTTATTCTCTTAATTTTAACCATTTTGCAAAGCATTTATCATGGACAATAGTATTATTAATATTTTTGCTGTCTTGTTCTGTTCTATGATGTTCATTTTTAATGTCTTGCATCTATGTCATATAAACATTTTTTGTGTTTTATGTTACTTAAATATATGTCTGATATACAAATTACTGAATTTTATGGTAATATTTAATGTATAGTTTAATAATGGAACACATAAAAAATTGAGCAAGGTTTTCATAAATATCCAGAAGTTCTGCACTTATTCAAACTCTTTTGTTGCAAAATTAGCCCATATGTTTCTTCAAAAATGCATATCTTTACCCCTCAATGAATTTGCAAATACTATGAGTCAGTTTCTTTATTTGGATCAATTTGAATTTTTATAAGTAGTCCCTTGCTTTCCAGAAAGAATTAAAAATTTTAAAACTCCAAGAATCAGAACGTGCCACAGAAAAATTTTAATGATGAGTAATTGAATTTTTTTCTTGCAGGTAATGCTTGCAATATCTGAGTACCTTACATAAGCAGGCAATGTGATCAGCACTTCCTGTGGACAACTTCATGAAGTCTGCAGTGTGCTGTGGCACAGGTAGTAATATTCTTAGAATTCTCAACCTCATTTATAAGGAAATGGAAACAGTGAATAAAAGCAATTTTTTAAAGATTTAACTGCTGTCAAGACAAATCACAACATAGAATATGGCTTGACTGCCTTTCTAGCACAATTTCTTGCTGTCGTGAAATGTGCATGGTATCAGCAAACACATTTTCAAAATCCATATAAAATAAATTGAAGTTATTCAGTATCCCCAGTATATAATAATGTTTGAGATGCATGCAAATGACCTTGTATCTGTATATAATTTGATATATATTAAGTGCATTTTAAAAGAGAGAGAGAGAGAAGGGCAGTGAAAGGGAGTGAGAGAGACAGTGAGAATTAATTTTTATTGAGTTTTTCACATGGCTTTCATTGCTCTGACACTTAGTTGTGTACGTGGGTGCTGGGGTTTGAACCTGCGTCCTAGGACATGCCAGGGAAGCGCCGTAACCTCCATGCCACTGCTCCAGCCCCTATTAAGTGCTTTTAAACTCTATTAATTGTTGACAAAATGGCAAGTAATCCCTGTTATAAATAGGAATAAAACTAAGACATGGAGGATTTAAATAATCTGCCCAATGTTGCCCAGCTTCTCAGAAACACAGCAAGTGATTGCCTGCAGCCACGCTGCTTCCAGAGCCCTCTGTTCCCCTGTGTATATGTGACCTCAACTTCAGCACTGGTGGAAATATCAGGGAAAGGCAATGCTCCCCAAAATTCTATTTGATTGATCTGTCCTGCCAAAGAAATTGATCTCATACTGGAAACGGAAAACAATATGAGGAAAAAAGAATTCTCAGCTGAGTTAGGATAGAAGTTTATTAAGAGAACCCCGACTTTCTTAAAATGGTCTTCTGCCCCACAGCACTGAAAATTACTTCTCAGGAGGTGAGACTTGTAACTAAAATGGCTAAGTTGGAACTGGTGATATTTGTGGAAGAGTAGAAATCAGGAAAATAGATGAAATGAAGTGGACAGGAAAACTCATTACAAAGATCATGGGAAGCATGGCTTCTTGGATTCTAGGAAAGAAGTGGTAGAAATCAGCAGCCAGGTAATACGGAAGCAAGCAATTACCATCACGTCACTTAGCTACAGAGATATGCTCTGAGAAATGCATCATTAGGCGATTTCACGGTTGTGTGAACATCAGTCTCCTTACGTACACTAGGTAAGCAAAATCTTGAAAGGTCTGCTACTTTTCAAACAGTATTGCTCCATTTTTCTGACATAGCCATTTAGGCAGGCAACTTGGAAGACGAACTGGGTCATCTGTGACACCTTATTGTCCTGTAGCACTGGCAGTGTCTGCTTAGTGCTATGCTTGAAGTCTCTGGGGCTCTCACTGTGCCAGGTCATAGATGGTTTCAATTTGAAAACTGTAACATGGTCCTCATGCAACACTGCTACCCTGTCCTTTAAAATCTGGCATGGTCTTCACCTGCTTGGTGTAACTGTTTTTTCAGGCATCCATTTCTTGAAATAGGAAATTCCACCTGCACTCAAGATTTGCTTTAGAAAGTGACTTTCCTCCACACAATTCAGCTTATCTAGAATTTCCAAATATTCTTCAACTGCCTTCACATCAACACCTGCAGACCCACCACTCCCTTTTACATTATATAGTGTATAAAGATTCTTGAGTTATTGAAACCACTCAGAGCTAGCAGGAATTTCAACATCACGTGTGGTCAGTGAAGTCTAAACTTTTCTGACACAAACATACATTTGGCTTTGTTGTGATCATCATGTTCTGAGAGGAATACACTTCTGTGTCTGGTCTTCAATCCAGGCCTTTATACATTTCTTCATATCCAGTGCAGGACTTCCTCATTTTTTTTTAAAGTATAGCAAGTTCTTTTAACAGCTTCTATCATTTTTCTTGTTCTTCACGATCATGACAGTGGTGGAATGGGACATGCCTTTCTGGTGAACAATTGTTACCAGAGTCCCAGGCCAAACGCCTGACTCCAAGGATCAATAGCCAGGTCCAGCCAATCACCCCAAAACTAAACATGCAGGGTAATAGAAGAAAGCACAAAAAGAACTTCAACGTGGCTTTGTTAGCAAGGCAAAGTGAAATCCAGCATCTCAGCCCTGTTTCCGGGGTGTTGACAGGAGTTTCAGGGTTTTAAACAGGAAGAATTGGGGAAGGGAGCAAGAAGTACATGTAATTAAGCAGTCTTGGTCAAAACTGTGGACTGGTTGATAATTTTCAGGTCTGCTTCTTCGGGTGGCTCAGGGAAGTCCTGAGGGGAAATCCTTACTGGTTGAATAGAAATTTCCACTTATTCAAAATGCTTATGGATCAGATCTGTAATCCTGGAATGGGGCAATGACTGGAGACTTAGAGGCTCCACTCCAAGGATCTGATGATTTCAAAGTTGACAATACAAATCTTGCAAATCTTGTCTCATTCTTGAAAGGGAAAAAGAAAGATCAGGAAAATTTAAGACTCATAAACACTGTATTGCTAGTTTTTAGATGAGCACTCCTTAAATGATTAACATGCCTATGCACAGCCAAGCAGGGACCTTGCTCAAAGGTTAAGATTATAAAGGAGACAGATACAAAATGAAGGCAGCGAGGACAAGCTTTATCCTGTGTTAAGCCATTCATTGGGCATTTGCAAGCCTGACTAAAGAGCCCATGCTTTTAACAAAAGCAGCTCCTGTAAGCTCGTGTTATGCAATGACCATCACTTATTTATGCCTTACAGCTTCTTAGGCCTCAATCACTTTTAATTCTCTTTCCTGGTCAATCCCTGAATGTGGCCTCTTACTAGCAACACAAATAGGCATTTTGTACATTTAGGAGCCATTCGATAACATGAGATCAAATCAAGCACAAGAGAAAATGAGGCAATCAAGAGAAGCAGTAAACATGAGATGTATGAAGCCGCTGCTGGCATAACGTGGCACATGTTTTACAGTAAACATCTTTATATATAAGTAGAAGGAGTACACTCTAAACTGAGAATTAAAAACATAGCACAGTAAACACCCAAAGCAGTAATGAAGTCATTTATCATCATTATCAAGTATCATGTGCTGCACATAAATATATATTCTATACTTCTTTGCAGTGCTGGGGACTGCAAACTCTACTTTATATGCCTGGCAGCACACTCGGTTTGTTTATATCAGCGTCACCATCAAAAGGTGGATCATGCATTGCTTAGTGATGTCACAACAGTTGTGACATCATTCAGTAATAAGACTTTTCCAGCTTCTGTATAAATGTATGAGAACACTGTGGTGTATACAGATTCCTCCTGACTAAAGCATTGTAATGTGGTACATGACTATATAGTTAATTAATTTGGCTTTCCATTGGATTTCTCCAAGACAACAAGTAGTGGTCACTACTCTTCACTAATCACATACTGTGCAACAGATACTGTGCTAAATGCTCCATGTTCAAAGTCACTAGCTAGCGTACTGAAATGTGGAATTTAAAACCTGCTCTCATGGCTTTCTGCTTGCTCCTTTGGCTAGTTGGTATGTCTCAGTTATGGGATGTCTCAACACTTCTTTGGAATGCTTTCTGACAGCTTCATGAAAACATAGCGTGGTAAGAAATTATATCAATCTTTTATAGATGGGGAAACTGAAGCTCACTCAATAACTTCTCCATATCCAGAGTATGAAGTAGGCCTGAAGTTGTAGGGGCTTTATTTGGCTACAAGGTCCCATGCATACCAGATGCCATCAGAGTTCCAAGTGGATTGGAAACTTACTAGGATTTCTGTCATTGAGCTTAAACCTGGTATTTGGCAATGTGTCCTCTTACTCTGTTTAATATTTTTATTTCTGGAAGATGAGATATGAGCTGGTGAGAATGTGAAGAACAGGATTTACCCAGGGGAGTCACACTAAAATAAAGTGGTCCCTGATGAAGCAACTGGTGTCAGTCATTGTTCAACTCTCCAAAGAAGTGGTTCTCAAACTTACATGCATCACAGATACTTGAATGGTTTATTGAAACATAGAATGATGGCCTGAGCCCCAGAGACCATCACATAGCAGATTCTAGGTAAGGCATCAGCCTCACATACGTCCCAGCTGATGTCGATGTGGCTGCCCCCGTCTGGAGTAACACCACTCTGTGTTCAGCAGAAATGTGCTCTGCCCTGACCTGCATGACTGTCTGGGGTGCACTGGGATTTTGAAGGCTTACCATTTTAATTTGTGACTGATGAGCTAACCTTGTAAAAGCAAATAATTCACATTTCAAGCTATGTAATTTGAACACAAATATAGTTCCAAACAAGGTTGATATAATCCAATTATAAATTTCTAACTTTAAATATATGCATACATATTTTTCTAACATGTATTTTGTTTTTGTTCTTGTCATATTGTTCAAAATGCTTCACTGTAGAATATAACTCAGGCTCAGAAAAGAGCAATTACTTTGTTAAGAGTTTAAGAAACTTTCAAAACAGGGAGTACTATCTAAAGCTGAATATCAGATCCAGAATGGAAAGAAAAAATCATAAACTAGAAAAGTACACATCAGTGGAAGGCTGACCATCCTTGTAGATAACAATAAAGCCTATCAATGAAGTACAATGGAAGACAGGAGCACAAGGGACACTAAGCATCCCAGTCAGGAGAGACTTTTGACATGCTGAAGACTGAAAAAATATCTGTAGTAGACATCAGTATACATATTTTACTCAAGGTAAAAACAAAAGGCAGAAGTTCAAAGCTATTAGTAGATCAAGGTTTATTACTAAAATAATAATTATATGGCTACATTAATTACTAAATCATTTTTCATTGCTCTGTTTAGTTTATAATAATGTTAAATTTTGAGTCCATAATCATGAACAGAATTAAGCTAAAATTATTCTTTCTTGGTGGGTTTTGATACAAAGTATATCTGGATCTCATACAATCAGGTATAAACGGTTTCCATTCCAGATTTTCTATTTCTAGAAGTGTTTGCTTCAGGTTGGTTATTTAGAATACAAGAATCTTACACAGTTCACCAGCATCTATCCATTGATATACCCCACAATATCACAACACATCTTCCACACCCCAACCCACTCCACTGCAGCACATGGTGCAACACTATGCAACACAACCTCACACACAACCACACAGCACAGGTCCACACCACAAGAACACCCCTTCCACCAAGACCTAGACTAGAGCAACTTTGTGGACTTGCTGTGGATGTGAAGGTGCTTAATTTAGTGAAACACATACACAGAAAGAAATCCACAGTAAATATTTCACTGGTGAATGGTCCAACATTTTTCCTTTGAGATTTTTAATAAAACAAGGATACCCCTTATTACCATTGTATTTCAGGTACTAGCCAGAGCAGCAAAAAATAAAAGCACACAAACTTCATATAAATTGGAAACAATTAAATAAAACTCTTATTCATAGATGATCTATAGTAATTTTGGAATTAAAATGTGATCTGAGCAAAGCTATATATATAAACAACTGAATTTATATATCTTGACAATATTTAGAAATACATTTAAAATATGCTGTTTAAAAATAAATATATTACAATCTAAATATTTTTAAAGTTGTGAAAGGCATTTATTCAATTTTTATTGAATTAATTTATAAATAAAAGTAAATCAAAGCATTAATAGGTCCAAATTTATAGAAAAAGATGATCTAATTCTGAGGTTTACATGTAAATGCAAAACCAACAAAAGTGAAGACAATCTTGATGAACGGGAAAATGGTAAAGGAATTTATGTTAGTAAGTATACAAGTATATTTTTATCTATAATAAAGACATTAATGTCAGTGTGATTGACAGATACTTCCAAGAAATAAAATAGTCCAAAAACATACTTGAATATGGACACTTGTCTATGATGAAGACAGCATTTCACAGCAGGGATAAAAAAAATGTCCTTTTCAATACATTGCTCTGGGTCTACTACATATTAATGTGTAAGAAAGATGATCCTGACCTCTAGATTGCACCAGTAAAGAAAATGAACTCCAGATGTTTTGGAAATATACATGGTAACAGGATTCAGCTTAGAAATAACAGCAGATGAATAATTTGGGGTATGTTTAATAAACAGAACCATAAAATGTGAATAGTAGGAAAATATTTAATTGTATTTTATTAAAATAAAAAGTTCTTCAAGAAATGTTAGTAAGCAGGTAAAAATTTAAGACAGTGAGAGGGAGCAGTTATTTCTAATAACATGACCAATCTCCTCCAAATTATTAAGGCACCTGATTTTCTCAAAGTAAACAGTATCCAGTAGCCACTAGTCCTTTTTTCAAAACTTTTGTAACCACACACTAGGCAACTATTTCTTACATTAACACAAAACAAAACAACAAAAGAAAATAATATGTAACTTTTATCAAAATTTGACACTTTTTGTTTAAATATATTAAGAAAATAATGGTAAGCCATAGAAAAGGAGAAAATATTCATAAAATATAAAATGATAAAAAAGATCTTATAGTTTCAGAAATCCAATAAAATATCAGCAAAAAATTTGAACACATAGGTTACCTTATTTGGTAACGTATGTGTTGAATTTTCAGTAAACAAAGGAAAATAAATGAAACATTGTAACCCATTGAAGATACAAATTGAAACCATGATGAGATTCCTCTGCACCCTCAGTAATAGGACTCTGTCTAAAAGATTGGAAATATTATGTTTTGGTAAGGATGTGGAATAATCCTCATTGGTACTGGGAAGGTGTAGTAGAATAGCTACTTTGATACATAGTTTGACAATTTCTAAAACATTTAAACAAATACTTGGAATGTGATCCAGCTATTTCATTCCAAGATATATTCAAGAGATACGAAAACACAAGAAATAAAATTTTATTTGCAATAATCAATAACTAGAAAAATCTAAATAGTACAATATATGTATACATATGGTTTAGTATATCTATCTCTGTATCCCTATTACTAGCAAATAGTTTCTTTATACAGAAAGAATTGAATACTAATTACAAATATAGTTTGTCATATAATATGTATATACATTTGAATTCTATTGCTATGGTTTAGATATGAATTATGCTCAAAAGTCCATGTGTTAGATAATGCAAGAAGTTTAGAAAGGAATCATTGGGTTATGTGAGCCATTACCTAATCAGTGCATTCATTCACTTGAGTGGATTACCTGGGTGGGAACTGTAGTCGGGTAGGCTGTGGCTGGATGAGATAGGTCACTGGTGACATGACTTTGGGGTATGTATTTTGTCCCTGGTGAGGAGTATGTCAATATCCTGAGATACTTTCTTCCACCACACAATTCTGCCATGGTGTTCTGCCTCTTCTCAGGCCCTGAGGAATAGAGTTGACTGTTTATGGACAGTGGCCTTTCAAACCATGAACTCCAAATATATTTATCCTCCTAAAAATTATTCTTGTCATGTTTTTTGATCACAGCAGCAAAAAAAGGTGACTAAAACAGCCACTAAATACTTATCAATATAAATAAACCAGTGACACAAGCACAACATATGAATTTCAAAAACAGTGCAGAGATACAGAAGCAAACACAAAAGAAACACATTTTTTATTGTTGTTATGCGAAACAGAAGAAACAGCAAATTGGTTGCAGGATGCCATAAAACAGAACCAAGATAATTGGAGTGTGGCGTGGTGGGTTTTGACTGTGAAGGGACACAGACAATATAATGATGAATTTTTTCTACCTTTTGATGGTAGTAGGGATGTATATCTACTTAAATAGGTTATTTTAAATAGATTATATTTGTTGCAATTATACCTCCATAGGATGGATGAACAAAATCAAAGCATATACAAATAAAAGTTTTAAAAAAATTTTATTGAGGAGTTGTGCTGTTGTACAATCATAAAGGCATATGTGGTAACAATATGATATGCCCCTAATGCTAAACTAATCACTCCCACATCACCCACACTCCAGTCTCTTGACTCTTCTGTATTCCCCCATAACAGATGTGAATTGATATATATATGCATATACATATATATATGTATATATTTGTGCATTTTCCAAAATTAAATATTTGCAGAAGTATTATCTGGCTTCTCAGGGGAGCAAAGCGTAAGGTACATTATTGATTTCCCCCCTAGATCCCTCCCTATCATCCCTCCCTCCCTCCTCTTTCCATCTCTATATCTATGGTTCACTTGGATTATATTTTGCTTCAGCAATGTTGGTGACGTTAGTACATGAGCATGACCTGTTACTCAAGCCTGGGTTTTGCTCTAGCCTCCACAAATGGGAAAACATTTGACCCTTGAGTCCTTGAGTCTCTGGATTTGGCTAATTTCACTCAGCATAATTTCTTCCAAAACCATCCATTTATCTTTAAATGCTGTAATATCATTGATTTTAATAGCTGAGTAGAACTCCAATGTATGGGTGTGTGTGTGTGTGTGTGTGTGTGTGTGTGCATGCGTGTGTGTGCACTTTTGGATCTAGTCATCTAGTTATGGGCATCTGGGCTCATTACATAATTTAGCTTATTATAAATTGAGCTGCTATGAACATTGATTTTGCTATGCCACTGTAATATGCTGATTCTAGCTTTTCTGGGAAATTACCCAGAAGAGGTATAGCTGGGTCATATGGTGGATCCATCCCTTATTTTTTGAGGAGTTTCCACACTGCTTTCCAGAGTGCCTGTAATAACAGCATTTTTTTTTTTTAGAAAAAGGAAGTTTAAGAAAGAACATAGAAATCCTGACATTTTCTTTATACTATTAGATTGACTCCCCTGCACTCCCCTTACTTGAAGACTACTACCCATCATCATGGCTATCTGAGTGGAGACCTGACATTCTGTCTGAGTCATCTTGATGGGTACCCCTCCCTCCAAATATTTGGATTTGAGCCTTCATTTTCTCCTGCCTGGGATGACACCACCAACTACCCCCACATGATTTCATGCATCTTTGATGCTCAGATTTCTTCTCTCTCTCTTTCTTTCTCTTTCTCTCAAGAACAAGAGGGATAGTGAGAGAGAAAGAGAGAGAGAGAGAGAGAGAGAGACAGAGAGTTAATTTTATTTAGTTTTTGATGTGGCTTTCATTGCTCCAACACTTTATTGTTTATGTGGTGCTGGGGTGCAAACACATGTCCTCACACATGCCAAGCAAGCGTGGTAATTGCTAAACCACTGCTCCAGTCCCAAGTTGCCTCTCTTTTAGTTCTTCTCATACCTCCAAACTGGATCACCATATCCTTTGTGGCACACATAGGTTGCCACATAGTTTATTTAACATTTGACTGCTCTATTTATTCTTTGACACCGGTCTTGTGAGATGGTCACTACTTCTACTCCTTCCTCACATTTATTAAATAATTACCATTGCTTCATGGGGAAAAGAATAAAGAATTTTCCAATTATGACTATTCCATGGGGGGAAAGTTATCATAAGAACATTATCACTGAAAATATGAGTCTATCAAATTCTTTGGTCTGCTTGCTATGAATGCAAATTAAAGAATCCACTTAGAAAAGATGATAGACGCTACCTTATCTACTGAAAGGTACAGAAGGATTTTTCTCTTTTTATGTTTCCATAGAAACAGTTACAACACCAGCAAAGGTGATGTCAGGTCCTTTAATACAATTTCCATCACTAGCAATTCTTAAAAAGTCAAGTTTTACTTTTTTCTGTTCAAGATCATAATCTACACTTAGAAGTTAAGTGGTGCCCTCAGATTCATAGATGCCAAGTTAGAGCTCATTAAAATGTGGGCTTGGCGTGAAGCCACTGCTTTAGAACAATGCTTCTTGATTCTCCAGTTTCAATGTCATCTGCTTCACAGTTCTAACATGAACGCTCCCAGGTCATTAATAAGATTCCTATGCAGAAAGTGAAAGAGGCAGACATCCCAGTAATATTGAACATTAGGATTTAATGTTCCTCATACCTGAGAAGAACTTTCACTAATCACAAAAGAACTTTCACTAACCACAGGGCCAAAAGATCAGACTCCAGATACATAGTCAATAGTCTTAGGAAATGTCATATGCCATGTCTTAAGAAAAAAGCCAATCAGTCTGTCACTTTTGCATGTTTTTGTGTCACCTTTATCTCATTCAGAAATGCAATATTTCCCTGTCTTCAAAAGGCTGCTACATTTTTGTTTCTTTATTATTCTTATTTTATTATTATTATTTTTTGTATTCAAGAGCAACCTTGTCACCCTCTTTCAGGTAGACAGACACTTTGGTCCTGGACACAGTGACAAAAATGACTAAAATAACTGTGTGTGTGTGTGTGTGCTGGGCATATGTTTGACCATGTCTTTACGTGCTTTTTTTTTTGCAATGAAGTTCATGTAGTGTTCTCACTCTGAACAGTACTAGTGCAGAAAGGAGGGGCTCCTGAACTTATGGTGCTGTTCTTCAGAGAGCAGGGTGATCATGACCAAAGCAGTCAGACAGTGAATTGCTATGCTGGTACCTCCGTGTTTGAAGCTACTGGCCTGAGATGAAGACTTGTCTCATCCTCAGAGTTCAACATGTGCCCACTGTAGACAGAATTACCCATGTGGCTTACTTGAGGTAGGCAACTAACTAGTACTACAAATACCAGTAAGCCAGGTTACTTGCTGAAGCTTCCATCTTCAGTTGTCTGTGCTGCCAAGTGAGGGATTTGCAGTAGATGTTTTCCCAGTCCCTACCCCCAGGAGCATCCGTTGAAGGGATAATGCTGTAGGGGAACCTCTCACTCCTCTCTTTTTTTCACAGACCTAAGATAGACCTTTGCTTCTTTTCTTTGTGCACCATCACTGTCTCCTCTATCATTGAAAATATTTACCTTTCTCAAAGAGTGGTTACAGAAAGCAAGGCATTCCCCTAAATCCCTCTCATCATAAACTGGAGTTGGCATCCACCTAAGAGAATTTATAGGACACTTTTGGTCATTTTACAAGGGAAATTAGACTGATAGGTTAAAATAAAAGAATAATATTCAAGCTTAAGGAATACACTACTAAATTGATCTAATAGAAGTTAAGAGTGGAGGATGGTTGCCAGGCACTAGAGAGATTAGGGGAATGGTTGATCAATGGGCATTAAGTTACAGCTAAATAGGATTAAGAAGATTTGGTGTGCTATTGCATGGTAGGGTGGGTATAGATGATAATTATGTACTATGTATTTCGAAAAGCTACAAAGAAGGAATTGTGAAAGTTTTCACCATAATGAAAGGATAAGTATTTGAGGAAAGATATATAATGCTTACCATGATTTCAGCATTACTCAAAGCATACATGTTTCAAAGCATCACAAGATACTCCATAATATTGTATAATTTTGGTATTTTGTGTATCATTTAGAAATGAAACTTAATTGAACTTTAAAGAGAGATACAAACTGGGCATAGTGGTGTATTCCTGTAATCCCAGTGGCTCAGGAGGACTGCTAGTTCAATGCGGGCTTCAGCAAAGTTGGGAGGACCTGAACCACGGATTTAAACCCTGATATTAAATAAATAAAAAAAAATAAAAAATCTAACAAGATACATTTCTAATACATTGAATCTGTTCAATTTTCCCTGCATTATACTGCAAGGGTTGGTCTGTTTTAGTCATGTTTAGGGAATGAACCCTAAACTCTGAAGAAACGACTTCCAATAATATCCTCCCCTCCCTGTCTCCATGGAACACCTTCCTCTGAGCACTCAGCCTCATATCAGAGACCACCACAACACCCATAGTCCTTCAGGGACCCACTCATTTCAAGAGCATTTGTATTAGGAGGCCTCTACGCTAGAGACTAACTTCACTGTTTCAGGAATATCCAAGCTGTTTCTGCAAGGCTGTCATTCCTGTGAGCATGGCCACTTCGTGATGCTCTGAGGTAATCCAGAGAAATGTATTTTGGATGAATATTTAAGTTCTCTTGTTTTCACATAGTATTTTTTTTTTTTTTTTTTTTTTGCTATCTTAGGAAAATACTCCGTGGATTCTTAAATCTGGTCCTTGGCATGATTTGCCTTACATTCACTCTCTTGAGCCTGACCAGAAGATGGATAGAGTCACCCTATCATATGACCATTTCCAACACTTTCACTTCTTCTACAATAGAACCTACCAGTCACCTGAATGTTCACTTCATGGCAATCACAAGAATTAGAAACAGAGTTGAAATGTAGGCAGCATTGACGCACCAAGGTTAAATAAAGAACATATAAAGAATTTCTTTCTGGATGTTTCAACTATCCAACTGACTCTGAACTCCAAAAATAATGAAATTCCAGAAATCAGGTTTATTAAAAATGACCTCTTTAGTTATCAGTCTTCTTTTTAGAAAAAAATACAGGAGATGTAACTAGATATATTCCCCTACTGTGTTTGTCAAATGTTAAACTCTCTAACTTTGAAAGTGACAAAGGGAAGTGCCTCATAGAAAACTGTGCACACATAAATATCCCTGTTTTTTAGCTCAGATCATATAAAGGTAGAGCCACTAAATGACTTGGATTACCCAGGAGCACCCATAACTTCAGGAAAAGTGCCCTATTTATTATAGACCTTTCCAAAGACAATGTTTCCAAGGCTACCTTTCACACATAAGGAAAAAGAGAGACAGAGAAGATTAGGAGCCTTGCTTGTGTGAATATATTTCAGTGAAAAAATACTTGTAGCTATCCTCTTGATTCCTTCTGGGACTTATAATTCTTTCCCCAAAACAGTAGAGATCATCCAAGATGGATTTGGGGATTGAAGTCCTCAAAGTTAGGAACATAAGTTACTAAAAGCTAACAATTTAACACTGGTTTTTGAAACTTAATAAGTGTTTTGCTGGTGTGTCTGCTTACGTATGAACAGCTTCATTTAAATTTAATTCATATATTATACAATTCACTCAAAATATAATTTCTCATTTTTAGTGGTTACACAGTTAACAGTTATGCATCCATTAGTAAAGTCAATCTTTAAAACATGTTTCTTACTCCAAATAGAAAACCAGAAGCTTATCCCTGTCATGGACTGTCCTTCTGAACCCCAATCTAAGTTACTGATTTCTTACTGCACATTTATCTGTTCTGCACATTCCACCTAAATGCAGTCATACAATATGTATACATAAATGTCTTCTTTCACAGCACTTAATATTACCAAATTTTATTCTGTAACATTTATGAATATTCAATTTAATTTTAGTGTTAAATAATACCAGGGTTATGCAAGTAAGGAATATTATGCAAGTATGGAACACAACTTGCTCTAATACAGTCCCCAATAGTTCCCCTTTCCTTGCTCTCCCTTTTTTACACTGCATTAATTTTTCATCTATTAATTAATAGTGTCCTTTTTTTGTTTTTTGGGGGATTTGGTACTGGGTATTGAACCCAGAGTGTTTACCACTAAGCCACATCCCTAGTGAGCCCCCTGTTTTATTTTCCTTTGGTGAGACAGAGTCTCAATAAATTGCTTAGGGCTTTGCTAAATTTCTGAGATTGGTCTCAAATTTGCTATCCGCCTGCCTCAGCCTCCTGAGTCATTGGGACTACAGATATGCATCACATATGTGGTAGTGTTTGTTTGTTCGTTTTTGTTTTTTGATTAATGCCTTTAGGATATATATAAAGTTGAGATTCACTGTGGTATATTTATATTATATATGTACTAAGGAAAGTTGGGTCAGATTCATTCCACCATTCTTTCCTTTGCCAATCCTTCCTCCCTCTTTCTCAATCCCCTTCCTCTACTCCACTGATCTCTCTCCTATTTTTATGGCATTTCTTCCCTACTTAGTCTGTCTGTCTGTCTCTCTCTTTCTATCTTTCCCCCCACCCCATTTTGACTTTCTGAGTCTGACTTATTTCACTTGACACTATAATCTCCAGTATTTACCAACAAATGCCACAATTCCATTCTTCCTTATGAGCAATAAGACTTCATATTCACATGCTGCATTTTCTTTATCTATTCATCTGTTGAAAAGTACCTTGGTTGGTTCCATCGCTTAGATATTGTGAATTATGTTGCTATAAAGTTGATGTGGCTGCATCTCTATAGTATGCTGATGTTGAAATTTTTGGATATATACCAAGGACTGGGATAGCTGGATCATATGGTGCTTCCATTTCTTATTTTTTGAGGAATCTCCATATTTGAGCACCCTCCCATTCTTTAGGTTCTCTCTTCATGCTCCTAATTGTTTCCTTTGCTATGCAGAGGCTTTTTAAATTGATGCTGTCCCACTTATTGATTCTTGACTTTATTGCTTGCACTTGAAGGGTCTTGTGAAGGAAGCTCATCTCTGTGCTCGTGTGTTAGAGTGTTGAGCCACATTTTCTCCTAGCAGTTGCAGGGTTTCCAATCTAATAAGGTCTTTGATCCATTTTGAATTGATTTTTATGCACAGTGAAAGATAAAGATGTAATTTCATTCTTCAAAAATATAGATATCCTGTTTTCCTACCACCATTTTTTTTAAAAACTATCTTTTCTCTAACATGTAGTTTTGAGTTTACCGAGAGGAGCAAAAGTTAAAAGGAACAATAAAAGATGAATAATGTTTCAGGAATTCTTGGGGCCCCAATAATAGGACCAAAATATATGTGAACTTTGTGAGTTCCAAAAAAAGAGACAGAAAAATTAACAGATATCTTATTCAAAGAAATAATGGCTAAAAACTTTTTAAGTATTAAGAAGAAAATAGACCCAAAAAACATCAAATAAATAAACCCAAAAATACCCACACTGGTATGCATTACATATAAATTATTATTGCCAAATACATAGGAAACTCAAGATTATCAACATATTTTTTTCAGCAGACACCTTGCAGTGAAGAAGGGAGGAGATGGTATATTCATATTGTGAAAGGTAAGAACTGCCAAACGAAATGCAATAGTCCATGAAACTGACCTTTAAGAATGAAGATATAAAACCTTACCCAGAAAAACAACAGTCCAAGGAGTTTTTCCCTACTACATATATCTTACAAGAAATGTTAAGATAGTTCTTCAAGTTGAAAGAAAAGTAATAAAATACCAACATCACAGCATAAGAAAATGACTAATTAGTAAATGAAAATATTTAGAAAATGCAGCCTGTATTGTAATTGTGGTGGAGAAATTACTCTTAATTCTAGTATAAAATTAAAGTGCAAAATTAGTAAGAATAACTATTACTCAAAGCACATTAAAAGAATACAATAAAATTATAAGAATAACAATTGGGCAGTGAGTTAAACTGTAGACATTTGCATGTAGTTGAACTTAACTTTATCAGATTATGTTTTTACAACTATAAAATATTTTATGTAAGCCTCAAAGTAACTTCCAAAAACACCAATGGAAGTTACACAACAGAAAAAGGGAAAGGAATCAAAGTCTATCAATACCACACACAAAAATCAGTAATAAAGGAAGAGAGACAAAATGGCAAAGTGGCAATGCTAAAACATTACCTACCAATAGCTACATTAAAGATAAATGGATTAAAATCCCAGTCAAGATATGCAGAGTTTCCGAATGGCTACTTCCTATATACAGGGAATTTACTCTAGCTTTCAGTAATTACCCAGGCTGAAAGGGAAGAGAAGAAAAAGGGTACTGTGGGTGAACAGTAACGAAAGAAAGAGCAGGGCTAGACACACTTATATGAGACAGAGTAGAATATAAGTTAAAAAATGCCAGCAAAGTAAGGAAAGATATTATATAATACAAGTGGTCAATTTAATAGAAAGAGTGTGGAAATAACTAATTACAAAAATGTATGGACCCGATGTAAGAGCACCTAAATATAAAAAGCAAACACTTGCAGAACTGTAGGAAGAGAAAAAACAGCACAAATAATAAGAGGACACTTAAATATTATGCTGTGTATTAGTCATCCAGGCCAAAAACCAATAGAGAAATAGAGAATGTGAACAACTAGACCAAGTGGATGTAATAGACATGGAAGGAAAATCACATGCAACAGCAGAGGAATACACACTCTCCTAAAGTACGCACTGAGCTTTCTCCAGGAGAGCTCCCAACAGAGGCCACTGAATGAGTGTTTACTTATTTAAGAGGACTGAGATCAAACCAAGAATCCTTACTCTTTACTATAGAATAAAACTAGAACTCGATCAAAGGAAAAATGAAAAACTAGAAATATCTGAAAAGAACCAACACATTCTGTAAAACCAGTGAGTCAAAGTGGAAATCACAAAATGCTTTGAGACAATTGAAAGTAAAATGCAGCATCCCAAAATATGGAACACCAAACAGAAATACTCACAAGGAGCCTTGGGATAAAATGTCTACATTTAAAAAGAAGAAAGACCCCAATCACAGGATACCAAGAACCTAGAAAAAGAAGAAAAAAGTTATACCTCTGTTTGAAGAAGAAAGAAAATAACAAATATTAGAGCAGATATAAATGAAAAGATATATAAGTAAATAACAGAAAGATCAGTAGAATAGAAGGAAGAGAATAAGAGAAGTGATAAGAGGAGGAAAAGAGGAAGTACTGGGGACTGAATCAGAGCAAATTATATTCCTGTTTTTATAATTATGTCAAAATGTATCTTAGTGTCACATATAACTGAAAAGAAATAGTATAAATAACATGACAATAGAAAAAGAATCTCAAAAAATTTTAAAAAAGAATATATCTAAACTAGCTAAACAAATTAAGAAAAAGAGAAACCTATAATAAATAAAAACAAAAGAGGAAACATTATAACTGATGTCACAGTAATAGTAATGATAATGATTATAAAATACTGCTATTAAAAGTTGTTAAACACCAACAAACAGGATAACCTAACAAAAATGGGCAAATTCCTGGAAGCATACAACTTACCAAGACTAACTCAGGAGGAATTAGGAAGTATAAAATAAACACATGTAAAACTAGTGTGAAGATTAAATTAGCCAACAAAAATTGCACAAGCAAGGAAAGTCCATGCCCAGATGGTTCCATTGGTGAGTTCTACCAAATATTTAAATCCTTCTAATAAGCTTCCAAAATTTTTTCTAAATTTTTTATTAAGCAGTTGAGTTATTGTACAATTATAAATACATAAAAAGTAACAATATGGTATGCTTATATTCTTAAGCCTGAATTACCCCTATATTGCCCACATCCCAATCTGTTGAATCTTCTATATTTCACCCCAATATCAATATAAATGCTTAAGTTGTGAATATTCCAGAATTGAATGATTGCATCAGTATTATTTGGATCTCAGGGGGTAAAGAGTATACTACATTGTTGATTGTCTTTCTAGATCCCTCCATATTCTCCCTCCCTCTGCCCTTTCCCTCTTATCCCCTCCTCACTCCCCTCACTACAGGTCTATGCCCAAGCTTACATGGGGCTGACTACCTTTCGCACAGGTCTGGGTTTAGCTCCAGCCTCCACAAATGACTGAAAAATTTAAGATGGAATACTTCCATATTCATTTTATGAGGCCAAAAGTACCCTGATAAAAAAAGAATATTACAAACCAGTATTCCTGAATAGCACAAATGCATAAATGCTCAATATACATTTATACCCAAACAAATCCAACACATTAAAAAGGTCATATACCATGACCAACTTAGAGTTTGCCCTGGAATGCAAGGATGATTCAACATACAAAAAATCAATTCACAATATACCCTACTAGCACAATAAAAGATAAAAAGTGCATGATTATCTCAATAAATACATATGAAACATTTGACATTATTCAATAGACTTCTATGATAAAACTTGGTACAAATAACTCAGAATAAAAGGAGTGTACCCCAACACAATAAAAACCCTGTAGGAAAGGTCCATAGCTAACACTATGATCATGTTGACAAACCGATTGTTTTTCTCTAAGACTATGACATGGATGTCCATCCTTGCAGTTTCTATTCAGCTTAATATAAGAAGCCCTAGGCATGGCAATTACAGGAGAAGAAGCAGAAAGCATCAAAATCAGGAAAGAATAAATAAAATTGTCCCTATATGTAGATGGCATGATCTTAAATATGCAAAACTTCAAGACTCCATTTAAAAAGTTTAAATAACCAAATTCTGTCCAATTATAGAACACAAAATCAACATAATAAAATCCAGATATGGTGTAATATCATACAACCTAAGGCATTTGTAGAGATGTATTGGGAAGGGAGGGGAAGAATAAGGGTGGGTAATTATCGGGGGGCTCTTGAGGGTAAATCTAATTTTCAGAATTTATGTATATATTATATTATTTCATTAGAAGCTTGTTTGATTGTTCAATAAATAAATTTCTGAATAAAAAAAGAAAAAAAATCTTGCTTCTACATACTAACAACAAACTTTATGAAAACAATTTGGGACAGCAATAATTTTTAAAATAGCACCAAAATAAATAACATACTTAGAAATAGACTTAACTGAGGATGTAAAAGACTTTTTTTATAATGAAAACTGCAAAATACTGATGGAAAAAATAAAATGAAATACAAACAAGCGGAAAGATATCTCATGTTCACGGATTAAAAGACAAACCTGGTAAAATACCCAAACTACCCAAAGTAATTTGAAAATTCAATAATTCTATCACTATCTCAATGCTGTTTTGTACAGAAAGAGGAAAACAATTCCATAACAATTTCATTTGGAACCACATGGACTATAAATAGCCAAATCTATCTGCAGAGAAAACAACAAATATGGAGAGCATCTCTCTTCCTGATTTTAAAATATATTACAAAACTACAGAAATTGAAATAATATGAAACCCGTGTAAAAACAGGCAAACAGACTGGTAGAACAGAATACAGAGTACAGAAATAAATCCATACATATACAGCCAAGTGTTCTTCCACAGGATGCAAAATTAGACCAGGCAGACAGGACAGTCTCTCCAATCAACAGAGCTGGGACAACGCAATATTTATATGCATGATAATGAAATTGTACCCTGATTTTATATCATACAGAAAAAGAAAAACCTCAAAATGAACTAAGCTTGAAAAATAAGAACTGAGGTTGTAAAAGTCCTGGAAGAAAACAAAAGGGCAAACTTTAAGACTGTGGTCTAAGCAGTGATTTCAAAAGACTGACCCCAAAAGTACAAATTTAAGAAGCAAAACTAAATGAGTGGCACTGTATCAAATGTAAAAGCTTCTGCATGGCCAACAATCACAGAGAGAAATGTCTTTTGAAAAAACATTTTTAAATCATGTACCTGATAAGGAACTAATCTCCAAAATCTGTAAGCAAGTCCTACAACTCAGTAGCAACAAAACTAATAACCCAATTAGAAAGTAAGCTATGGATTTAAATTGACCTTTTTCCAAACAAGGCATAAAATGTCTAATATATACATTTTAAAATGCTCAAAAAACACTGTATATCAGAGAAATGCAGATCAAATACTGCTATGACATCATTTCTCATCTGTGACTGCGATTATTTATATAAAAATACAAAGATAATAAGCATATATCATGTGGTAGTGACCATCACTGTTATAAAGTTAAATGGTACAGCCATGATTGCAAACGGTGTAGTTTTGGAAATACCTGTATGGTCTTGCAATTCCTTTTCTGGGATTTAAAAAAAATTGAAATCAGAATCCTGAAGATATACTGGAACTCTCATGTTCACTGAAATATTATTTCATTAGCCAAAATGTAGAAACAGCCTAAATGTCCATCAACACATGAATGCATAAAGAAGATATTAGGTGAGTATGTGTGTAGCAAATGCCCTTAGGCCCAAAGAAGGAAATTCTGGATGGAATGACAATATGGATCAAAGTTAAGGACACTAGTTTGAATGAAGTAAGTGAGTCACAGAAAACTAGTACATGATTTCATATGTATGAGATATCCAAATTAATAGAAGAATAGAGTGGAATGATATTTTTCATGGCACAGAGGGAGGGGAAAATCAGTAGCTACTAATCAACAAACAAAATTTCAATTAACAAGATGAGTAAGCTCTAGAAATCTGCACAAAATTGTACCTGTATAGCTTAGATATATGTATATATTTTTACACTTAAAAACTTGTTTAAAGGGGTAGATCTCCTGCTGTGTTCTTATATCAACAGAGTAAATATTTTTTAAAAGAACATTTTGACTATTCTGTGTCTTTTGCATATCGATGGGAGATTTTTTAAAAATTTACTAGCATTATTTATTTAATTTTAATTCACAATCAACCTCCCACAGGTATTACAATAGTGTCCCCTGAAATTTCTCTCTCTCTCTCTCTCTTTTTTTTTTTTTTTGTATCAGGCATTGAACCCAGGGCTGCTTAATCACTGAGCCACATCACCATCCCTTTTTAATTTTTAATTTTGAGACAGGGTCTAGCTAAGATGCTGGGGCTGGCTTTGGACTTTCCATCCTCCTGCCTCAGCCTCTTGAGCTGCTGGGATTACAAGGGTGCACCACCATTACTGACTTGTCCCTGAAATTTTCAAAGTGCAATTATACTTTAACTAAAAGATAGCTGTTTTAAAATTTGTGATCAGAAATACCTATATAGTACATAAATCCAGAACACAGGAAAGGAACAAATTTGACTCAGTCCCAAAATATTCACTTTAAAACAACATATTTTAAAATGCAATTTGTGATGAATTGTGAGAGGCTGAATATTGATAACTTCATCTATAGAACTACAAAATCTCCCCTTGCATCTCCAAGGAAACACAAGTAGATTGATTTTCACTGTTACACCATTTATAATGCCCAAAAACAATACATAGAAAATGATAACATTAGGACACTAAAAATCAAAATTTTTAGCTTTTCTCTAAATTCTACCACTTGCCCACTAAATCCTTTCTTCTATGGGAATTTTTGCTTCTGTGTGTTCATTTCTGCAAAATGTCTGCTGGGATTTTGACAGAAATAGATAATAATAGTATTGTCACTTAAATATATCTTACAATTCACCCACATGATATTCCTTTCCATTTATTTAGAGAGTCAATTCTTTCAAGAATTTGTGGTTTTCAGTATACAGGACTTGCATCTGTTTTCTGAAATAAATTCTTGAATATTTTATTCTGATTGATGATAATGTAAGTAGAACTTTATTTTGATTTTCAAATAGTTCATTCTTTACATATAAAATGTGATTTACTTTGTATATTGATTTTGTGTTCTTTAAAGATATTGAATTATTTATTAATTCTAATGAGTTTTAGTGGGTTTGTAGTGGTTTTCTATATATACGATGTCATCTACGAATAGGAACTCTTTTATTTATCTCATGCAGAATAATTTCATTTCTTCTTCTTATCTATTTTAGAGATGAACACTAGCATGATGTTGAATATGAATGACAAACAGATTTCTTGTCTTCTTAGGAGATTTTGATACATTATTTCATCAGTAAGTATGATGGTAGCTGTGGGTTTTTATTTCATCTGTCTTTTAAAATTCTCTTTTTCACTTCTTCACATTGTAATCTTTGTCAATTTATTCCTCATGATTTCATTCAGTGTGGTTTTCTCTTAAATTTAGTTTCCTAAGCTCAAAGTTTAGGCTAATGATTTTAGAATCTCTTATGTGTTGTAGGTGTTTATGGCTATAAGTTTCCTTCAAGAACTGCTTTAGCACTATCTAATAAATATTACTGGGCTTTATTTTCATTTTCATTCATCTCAAATGATTTTCTATTTTTTATTAGCACATTATAGTTATAGATAATATTAAGGTTGATTTTGACTTAATTATGCAAGCATGGAGTATAATTTGCTCCAATTCAGGTCTCAGTGTTTCCATTTTACCTTCCCTCTTCCCTCCTCCTGTTTCCCTTTCTGCCATTCTACAGGTGTTTCTTCTTTTCATTTATACTTTTTTAAATTAGTGCATTGTAGGTATACATAATGGGGAAATTCACTATGGTATAATCATATATGTGCAAAGGATAGATAGTTTGGTCAATTTAATTCCTCTCTTCTCAATCTCCTTCCTCTTCTCCACTGAAGTCTCCTCTATTTTATTGGGATTCCCTCAATTTTTCTCCTTATTTTAATCTGGGTTCCATATATAACTAACTTTTTAATAACCTTTTTCATTCATTTTCTCTTTCATTGTTCATTATTTTGCATATTTGATAATCTAAAATTTCTCTTATTGATTTCTATGTTAATCAGGTTTTGCTCACTGAACATATTTTACATATTTTCAATCATTTGAAATAGTTAATATTTGTTTTACAACCTTGCACATTGTCTGTGATAGTACTATTTTTTGGATGCTGTCTTCTATAGGTCATTTTAGGATTTACTAGTTTAGAGAATTTTTAATTATTCTGTTTTGTTACTGGTCTTTTGCATACTTCTTGTTCTTATTGAAAGAGGTGTTGTGAAGTCTTCAGCTTTTAATGATGAACTATGTTTCTATGTCATCAATCATTTTAGTTTCTGCTTAAGTAGTTTGATATTTTCTTTCAAAACGTATAGTTCTCTTGTATCTTCCATATAGATTGACCCTTTTGTTATTTCAAAACACTTGCTATCATCCACTAACAGATTTTGTCTTGGCATCTTTTTTTCCACTATCATTCAATTTTTATTTCTATATGCATCGTTGATCATTTTATCAGTCATTTTATGTTCAACTTAATATTATCTTTAAAATTAAGTTGTATAATTTAGCTGCACATGATTAAATTATTTGTTTTTTTCATTGATTCCCTATATTTTATACTTTATCTATTCTCTGGATTATTCATCTATTTATATTCAATATGACTACTAGTAATCTACAATTGACATATTTTCTTCTGGTATTTCTTTACTGTAGGCCTTAGATCTTTCTTACCTTATTTCTCCTTCAACATTACCCTCTTAAGCAGATATTTTCTACTTGATCACTTTAATTTTGTGTTCAATGTTTTGAGATAAGTTTTAGTTATTTTCTTGGTTGTTATTTGGAGACTAAAATAAATATCTTAATTTAAAACAATCTAGTTCACAATAGTGTTAACAATTTTAATAGTATTCTGAAGTCATGTTACATTATGGTTCCACTTATGGTTTCAACTTTTTATACTACAACCCACAAATATAATATTCCATTTATTGTTTTACACAAAGTTTTACAAATCAGTTAGAATTGGGATAAGAAGTATTCAAAATATGTTAATACTATCTTTTTTTAAAAAAGAGAGCAGGACAGTGAGAGAGAGAGAGATAAAGACAGAATTAATTTTCATTTAGTTTTCATGTGACTTTCGTTGCCCTGACACTTCCTTGTGTACGTGGACCTGGGTTCCAAACTTGCGTCCTCATACATGCCAGGAAAGTGCTGACCTCTGAGCCACCTCTCCAGCCCCTTCCATATATAACTGACTTCTCTGTTGTTCCTTATCTCTTTACATGGAACTGATTAACTGTTTCTGCTCTGTATTTTCAACTTGAAAATTTCTTCAACATTTTTGTATGGTCAGTTTAGTATGGGCAGATTTTTTATTTTCTGAATATACATTAAATTTTCCTTCATTTCTGAACGGTAGTTTTGGTAATATAAAGTTCTTGATTGAAAATACGTATATAAATATACACATATATACACGCACTTATACATAAATGTAAATGTGTGATAATTTTTGGTGGGTAAATGTTTGTATATGTCACACACTGTCTGGTTCTTTATGGATTGTAATGAGAAGGTGGACAATCTTCTCAAGAAGCTGTTGTGCACAATGAATGTATTTTGTATTTTCCTGTTTTCAAAGTTCTCAGTACTTTTTCCCCAAGGAATTGACCATGATGTGCCTAAGAGCATATGTTTTGGATTTTACGCTTCTTGACATTTATTGTTGTTTAGGTGTATGTTTTATTTTAAAGAAAACTTTTTATTTCTTTCTGTTCCATTCTGTCTTCTTCTGGGACTCCTGTTTATTCTCAGTTTAGTGAGACATCATTTGTAATGCTTTTCTTTCATTCTTTAGACATGATTTCCTTTGAGTATTTGACCACATTTATAATTGCCAATTTAAAGCAATTTTTAATCCAATTGTGGGCACTCTCCGTGACAGTCTCTTTGTGAGTCTCATAATCATAACTGATTGTTTGAAACTGAAATTTTTACAAATGTAAGATTTCTCCTCTCAGGCTTTGAAATCATGGTGTCATTTTTCCTTGCTGTTGTTTTGACATTTGGGTTTTTTTATGTTTATGTTTGGTTTAATTGACATTTTGCTTCTGTTTATTTGTTTAATCACTTTCCTGTACTAATATATAAATCTATGTTACTTCAGTTATGTAATTACTGAAATTTCTATAAGTTAGCTTGAAGGTTGTTTATCATTAGACAAAAATTTCCCTGTGTATCTTGAACCAATATATTTGTCATTCTTAGTCATATGAATCTTTAAATATATTGAAGTATTCCTCCCATATTAAGTTTATATCTCTGTCTTAGCCTTCATTTCCTGCACACAAAAACCTTAAAGTCAGACAGGTGAGAAATTGGAATTTTCTCAGTCAATCATGAATGTGAACATTGCCTTGCTCACAACTGTGTAGCTCCCACTCAATGTGTCAGAGCTATTACAGCTCCCTAAAGATAGTGCTTTCCCTAGATTTTTTTAAACTTTTGATTAGGGATTTTTTTCCCAACTGATATCACAAACTCAGTAAATTTAAATAATGACAGAGAACTGAAAATAGTCTTTTTAGAGATATTCTGATACTGAAAATGCTCTGAAAATAGGTGTTTTGAGGACCCTTAATTCTGTTTCCTCTAGAGGCTGGAAGACTTCTAATTTTTAAGGTTATTTTGACACAAAAAAAAAAGGAAATCAGAGAGATGTCAAATAATTTTTATAAAATCCCTGTGATTTGTACCTGGTACAGTAGGTTTTCATGAGTAAACACTCCTTAGATTGTTGACAGTCTATGTTTAACTTCCAGGGATCTGAATATTTTTATTTCAACACTTTTAAGTAGAATTTTCATTATTTTATGGAGAAGCAAATTCATGTAAACCTTCAGAGCACTGTTCTGGAAGTCTTATCCAATGCTGGGCTGTATTTTGCCTCTGTCATTTAATGTGGCCAGAAGTAAATTTCAGAAGGCTTAACAGATTTGGGTGTCTGTATACTTATGATATCAGAAATATGTTCTAGTCTCATTGACATCTAATTTCCTAATAAATGAAATAGGAAAATTATGGCTAAATAAAAAAAAATTGATAAGAATTAATTTGTTTCAAATGAAGTGTTAGGCATAATGGTTCCATGCATCTCAAGCAGATGTCATAATACAGAGATGACAGGAAAGAGGATACGAGGGAAAAAAGGGCACATTGTAGGGCCTTCTGCACCTTGAGGAGCCACTGAATTTTATGAAGGAGAAATGGAATGTTCTCATATTTGTGCTAAAGAAAGAATGGCTTAATTATAACATAGTGAGCAAAATTGTCTTTGTTAAAAATAATCTCTTAAAAGATAAAGAATATTAAAATTAAAAATTGAGACTACGAATTGGCAAAAAAAGATTATGTTATGAAAGAGGCTCTACTAATTCAGCTGAATATGACAAAACTCCATCCAACTTCTTCCTGTGATTCTCCCCATCCCTACCTGACAAAGAAACTTGTGACAGAACAGTTCTTAGAAATCCGATTTCACATCAAATTGTATTTTTCATGATTCATTTCTTCAATTCATTCTTCTAGGTTATCAAATTTGTTGATATAAGATTGTTCATAATAATCTCTAGGGATCTTTGATGTTAAAAATAGAATTCTATGATATACATTGCTTGCATCAATATTCAAAAAGAACTTTAAAATACCTTTGACACACTTGGTAGTCTAATTTCTTTTAATTTTTATTGAGTAGTTGAGTTTTTGTAACATCATAAATGCATATGTAGTAGCAATGCGATGTGTCCCTGATAGTCTAATTTAAATGATAAATGACTTATGAGGAATGCTGCCTCAATGTCAGAATGAATTTTGTGAGAGTGAGAAAACAATGCCACTCAGAGGATAATGGCCAAATATTTCTGCTGTCCAGCCTTAAATTTCCTGATGACCACTTCCTCCATAACACCTGTATGACATTACCAGAACTTTCTGTTCTTCATGTTAGAATATTGTGATATACACGAAGTCTGATGACCCATTTTCAGAATGCAGGTTAAGGGTCCCATATAAGAGGAAGCCATCTTAACTCAGGCAACCATGAGTTTAGGAGGAAGCCATGTTTAAAACTCCCCAACACGCGTCTCCTTACATCTGTAAGCACCACACACTTCATGTACCCCACTTACTGGTTTTGACTTTCCATGCTTTCCCTACCTACTTCCTGTACCTGGCCCTATCCTATCTTAGCCCATTATGTAAATTGTGCCCCTGAGCTCCTCCCATTGGAGTGAAGAGCCAGATTACATCAGATTGGGGATAAATATCTGCAGATTTCCTTTCCATGTGTGTGTACTTAAGAACCCTGCCTCCCCCCACCGAAAGCCCACCCTCTCATGGGAGTAAAATTTCTGCCTTGTTTACCAACTACTGTCCAATAGTTTATTTTATTTCTAACAATTTGGTGCCCAACATGGGGACAAATTGCCTGGTGTGGCACTCCATAAGTCACCTAGGGGATTGTAAGACTTTCTTTCCAAAGAGATGTGTCCCACTGTCTCATTGTGGTGACTTTGGTGGTAGGAAGCATCAATGACTTCCACGGCCAACAGATCTAAAGGGGCCAATGCCAGTGAGGACCACGGAAAACAAATAATTTTGTGCACTATCCAATGTAGGAAAATATTTTTCTTAAACTCAAGGGAGGAAAAGAGATATGTACTGCCTTGATGGTTGAAGCATCCTTTTGGCTTTTATTTAAATGGGTCTGAGATGTGTCTAGGACACAGATGAGTGAGCAAACTGGCCAGAAACCAGAACAGTGGCTGAGGGTAATTAAGAGATTGCTACAGACCTCCAATAAAGGAAAATAACTAGGTTATTTTTCTTGGACTCAGAAACCCAGAATCATAGCAGGGAGAAAACGGGATGGGAAAATAAAAGTCTTACTCTAAAGAAACAGGATGCCAAAAGAAGGGGAAAATGGAAAATTCCATAGATACCCTCTGTGCTACATGTTAAAATTTTGGAAGATAAACCTGAGGTGTTGGGGGAGAGAAAGACACTTCTAAATTCAAGTCGCCAGCTACAGAACCTAAAAGACTGTTTCTTTTGTACGCTAAAATTCTGCTAACTTCCTTTCTCATGCTAGATCACTGGAGGAAATCTGTCTGCATTTTGCCTTAAAGAAGTGCAGATATTGGCCTAAAATTCTGGGATTAAATCTATAAAATGGGTGGCAAATCCAGGAACTTTAGGGAACTCCCTAATTCCTGCAGCTTCCCTCTTCTCTCCAGTTGAGTAAAAGGAAGAAAAATGGAAAAAGTGGCATTTTATTTTTTTTAACTTCTTTATTTCTTTGAGTTCATGATTTTTATAGTAAAATTCAACTTAATTATGTTTTTTTCCATCAGTATTTTTTCCACTAATTATAGAGTTTTGTTTTGTTTTGTTTTTTTGTTCTCTGCTCTTCCTTCTGTTTACTCAGAGTTCAATTATTCAAAGTTCTAAAGTCTTTGTTTCCTAGTTTTTTTGGTATGTGTTTGCACATCTGTATTGTATGATTGTGTACACGTGTGTTGTATGTTGTGTCAACATGGTAACAAATTGGCTTAAATGAGTGCTCATAAACTAAATTTTTAAAAAATGGATTCAAATTCTTTCAGGTCACGTGATTCAAACATTTAAAAAAAGGTTCAATTTATTTTGGACAAGAAAATAAGAGTACAGATGTGTTTAAGATTACTAGTGCATGGGACTTTAAGATGGCGTCCACCCCACCAACAGTGACTCTGAAACGCTCCTAAGAATCACCTCATGCTGCAAGAGAGCACTCAGTTTCCCACGGTAGGACAAAGCTCCCAGTGTGGGGAAACATTATCCCCTGCTAATTTTTTAACTCCAAAGGAATAGCGTGGTGCATTAAGGAATATAAAGGTGGAAGCTTGTGGTGCCCTCACAATCACCCCTACAACTGGGGGGAGGGGAGTTACTCTAAAGGGGAGGAAATGGAGCAAGTTTCCTAATCAAGTACCCTAATCTGGCTGGCTTTGAACTCCCTGATCTGACTGCTCTTAATTTACATGATCTTGTATAAAGCTCTGGGATTTAATTGCTCATGTTAGTGAACTTACAGCTGTTCATGCGAGCTGCAGCAACCCATTTGGGTTGCCATTGTGAGTTTTCCCTGAGGGCAGGGCGGGTTGCTCAGTAAAAAATGGTCTTGGTGCCTCAGCCGCCAAGGTCAGAAAACCAGAATCTGTCACTCCAGATTGGGTGGTTTCCCAAGGAGTCTGTGTGGTGCTGGGAGTTCCCTCTCCATCTCAGGTTGCTGCCCGCAGAGCCTGGGAAGGAGAGGATTCGACACAAGATCTTTAACTCAATCACGGAGGACAACACTTTCCACCGTGCTCAGTGTTTACAAGAGCTGATTTTAAAGACTTTAACATAAGTGCTTGTACCAGCATTCGAGAGCAGGGCGGGTCACTCAGCATCAAATTGGGGTCTCAGTCCCCATGATCAGAAAGAGAGAAGTTACCCCCCCCAACTGGCCATCTGCCTTTGGGGGTCATGTGGAACTTTGAATTCCCTCTCCAGCTCGAAAACCTCTCGGTTGGCAAACTTCTGCCCGCCCCTCTACATGCCCAAATAGGAGGGCCTGTGAACAGAGCTTGCTACAGCAGGGCACATCATTCTAAAGGGGACCGTCTGCTTCAGTCTCTGCAAAAGCGACCTCTATCAAGATAAGGTCTGATATCTGCCTCAGGAAGCTTTGAATATATGGGGCAGTGTGGGTTTCCCCTTAGCATCTGAGCCCCATGCATAGCGAAGGCTATGTAGGCCTTGACCTCTCCAGATGGGCGGCCCCTAGTGCTTGCAACTGAGAACCACATAAGCACTGGCACAATCTGGACCATCTTTCGTGGGTTTCAGTCAACCCCACAGAGCAGCTCTTGGGACTTTTGAAGATCACAAGTCACACAGAGTGGGTCGCCAGTGATCCTAAGGAAGCGAGTTTCAAGCTGACCACTCTCCTTGGATCAGTCAGAGACCCACACATCTACACTAGGATCAACTAGATTGTCTACAACTTCTGAGCCCCGGGCCCAAGAAATTCTAGAGTGTGGACAGGCAGAAAGTAATCATCTCAGGATTACAGACCAGGGGGAGCTAAAGTCTATTCTCGCAAGAACTGCGAGAAGGCAGATTCTTATACCCCTTTGCAACAGAAAATTTTTAGAAGATCCTCTAAGAAAAACCAGGTCACTGGACTTAACCAAACTGCTTCTCCCCTGACAAGCTCAACTGTGAAGAATCCCCAACTAGATGACAGATTTGAACACACCACCCCATGGTACATACTCACTGACCTAGGGGGCAGAAAAACTCAGAACTTTCCCAACTAGTTTTGTTTTTTGTTTGCCTCTTGGCTTTTTTTTTTAAATGGGGATTTGACTGGAATGTAATATTTTTAAATTTTTAACATTACTGTTGGATTTTTTTTATCCTTTCTTGCTATACGATTAATACTGAATTTGGTGTGTATGTTTTGGTGATTGGCTCCTACTTTCTCTATGTCTTCTTGAACCCTACTGCTATCCCTATAACATTGAGTTCCAATCAGGAAAACATTTCATGATAGCAAAATAGCCTCACCCTCTGGTGAGTTAAGATAACCACATGCAATACTAACCTCTTCCTCCCCTGTACTCTGGAAATCCCTAAATATAAGGATTTTTCTCTCATCCTCACCCAAAGTCTTTACCCTACCCACACCCCATTTCTATGTTTTCCTTATTCCTAATAGAGTAACCTACTCCCTCCTAATCCCTTGTTCCTCTTTACTCTAAGGCAGATGTGCTATTATATATCCCCAATTCACCTCCTTGACTTCCTAGTCATTCCTTCTCCCCACTTTCAGAGAGACCCTGCTATCTGATGAAATTGACAAGTTTCAAAATGATAATTGTTTGCTATCAAAATATATTGTGAGAGCTCTCTCAAAGAAAACTGCTACTATTGTTGCTAGTCATCAGCACATCTGTTTTATTTGAAACAGACTAGTATTTGCACCTATAGCCTCTCAACTTCTCACAGAACAGTCTGGCATCTTTAGGTTTGTCTTGACCAAATAGCTACCGATCACAATGAAGCAAAGCCATAAGAAGCTCCAATTCCTCCACAAAGAGTAACAAGGTTGAACTACAAGACATGCTCTCTGACTCTGAAAATGAGGAAAAGGGGAAATAACCGCCCTCCTCAACCACAGAGCTCCCCATCCAAGACCCCATATCAAGGGCCCTAGATGAAAACCAAAGACATTGTATAAAAATTTTGATAAATAATTCAATCAAAGAGTTGAGAGATGAAATAAGGAAAGAGATCAGAGAAAAATTTCAAGAGATGGGAGACAACTTCTACAGGGAAATAAGGGAACAATTCCATGAGATTAAAGATTAGCTACACAAAGAAATAGACATTCTGAAAAGAGATGTAGCAGAGCTATCAGGACTGAAAAACTCGGTTAACCAAATCAAAACTTCACTGGAAGATACCAACACCAGAGTATACTCCACTGAAAATAGAACTTCAGCTCTTCAAGAAAAAGTATCAGAAAATAAAGATCAGCTAAACAATGTCAATTTCAAAGAAGATGAACAGGATAAACAACTTATATTACATAATCAGAACTTCCAAGTAATATTTGATGAGATGAGACATAATAACCTGAGAATCATTGGCCTGGAAGAAAACTGCAAACAGCAAACAAGAGGTGTCAAGAACATTTTAAGCAAAATCATAAGCGAGAACTTTCCTCATTTTACAATTGATGCAGAATATCACATCCAAGATGCTTATAGAACACCAAACAGGCCTAATCAAATGAGAAACTCACCAAGACATATCCTATACAAATTGAATAACAGAGGGATTAAAGAGAGAATTCTAAACACTCCTAAAGGAAAGCCCCAAATCACATTCAGAGGCAAACCAATTCGGATCACTAGGAATTTTTCAGAGCAAACAATGAAAGCCAGAAGAGCTTGGAACAATTTATCTTTAAAGTGTTAAAAAAATAACAGCTTCCACCCAAAGATAATATACCCTGCAAACCTCAACTTCAAATGTGTTGGGGAAATTAAATACTTCAGCAATAAACTCAGCTAGCAAAATACATGAACACAAAACCTGCACTACAGAATATTCTCAAGGATGTCTCCATTCAGAAGAAAATGCCAATCGTAATCTAAATCCTTAAACAAGGGCGAGTCAATAATCATACTATACACGAATTGACTTCCAAAATGACTCAAAACTCTGTAATTGGTACAAAGTCTGAGACTCCACCTACCATATCTATTCTAACTTTGAATATGAATGGTCATAATGCCCCAATGAAAAGACACAGATTGGCCCACTGGATCAAAAAACAAAATCCAACAATATGTTCCCTGCAAGAGACACATTTGACACTCAAAAATAGACACAGGCTGAAAATGAAAGGATGTCAAAATGCTTCTCAGGCCTGCAGCCCAAAAAAGCAAGCTGGCGTGGCGATTCTAATTTCTGATAAAATCAATTTCCCACTAAAACTAGTCAGAAAGGACAAAGAGGGTCACTTTATCATACTAAAAGGGACACTCCATCAAGAAAATATAACAAGATATAACAATAATTAACATTTATGCCCCCCAAGAAGATATAACAATAATTAACACTTATGCCCCCCCCCAAATATATGGAAAAAATGCTTAAGGACATTAATCCCCTCATTGATGTCAACAGAATAATTCTGGGGGATTCAACACACCACTATCAACTCTAGAAAGATCATCAAAACAAAATATCAATACAGACATCTCCAATGTGAACAACTCCATTAATCAATCAAGCTTAACAGACATCTACAGAATATTCCATCCTAAAACTGCTGAATTTACCTTCTTCTCAGCAGTTCATGAATCCTTCCTTCTCTAAAATGGACCACATTCTAGTTCACTGGGATAATCTTAACAAATATAAAAAGTGGGTATAATCCCATGTATTCTGTCAGATCATAATGCTATGGTCTTAGCAATCAACAATAAGAGAAACAACAGACTCTATTCAAATACTTGGAAATTGAATAATTCCCTCTTAAATGAAGGATGGGTAAAAGAGGAAATGAGAGCAAAAATTAAGAAGTTCTTGGAATTAGGTGAGAATGAGGAAACAACATACCAAAACCTCTGGGACAGGATGAAGACATTCTTAAGAGGTAAATTTATAGCACTGAGTGCAAACACTGAAAATCTAGAAAGAGAACAGATAAATAGCCTTATGCTTCAACTCAAACGACTACAAAAGGAGGAACAGTCCAAGCCGAAAGCTAACAGAAGACAGGCAATTACCAAAATCAAAGCTGAAATCAACAAAATTGAGAACAAAAAAACTATACAAACTATTTAAAAAAACAAAAGTTGGTTCTTTGAAAAAAATAAACAAGATCGATAGACCCCTTGCCAACCTCACTAAAAGGAAGAATGAAATGAAGCAAAACAACAAAATCAAAGATGAAAATGGGGATATCACCACACACTCATACAAACTCCAGAAGATTATCAGAACCTATGTTGAATATTTATACTCTTCCAAGTTTGATAACCTGGAGGACATGGACAGGTTCTTGGACATATACAACATCCCCTCTTTAACATAGGAAGACATTGGAAATCTAAACCAACCTATCACAGGTAGGGAAATTGAAGCAGCAATCAAAGCTCTCCCAAAAGAGAAAAGCCCAGGTTCAGATGGAAAATCGGCAGAATTCTACAAAGCCTTCACAGAAGAAATAACACCAATCCTCTATAAGATCTTCCAGGAAATTGATAGAGTGGGAACACTCCCAAACACTTTTTATGAAGCAAATATTACACTGATTCCAAAACCCAACAAAGACATGTCAAGAAAAGGAAACTACAGACCAATTTCCCTGATGAACATTGATGCAAAAATCCCTAATAAAATTTTAGCTAATTGGATACAAAAACACATTAAAAAGATAATACATTATGATCAAGTGGGCTTCATTCCAGGAAAACAAGGCTGGTTCAATATATTCAAATCAATAGATGGAATTCATCACATAAACAGAATTAAAAACAAAAATCACAAAATCATCTCAATTGATGGAGAGAAGGCATTTGATAAAATTCAACACCACTTTATGCTCAAAACTTTGGAAAAGATAGGGATGAAGGGAAGATACTTTAACTATGTCAGATCCATTTATGACAGACCCATAGCCAACATTATCCTCGATGGAGAAAATCTGAAAGCATTTCCACTGAATTCAGGTACTAGACAAGGCTGTCCGCTCTCCCCACTCTTGTTCAATATAGTCCTTGAAACCCTTGCCAGAGCTATTAGGCAAGACAAGGAAATCAAAGGTATTCGTATAGGAAAAGAGAAAGTTAAGTTATCTCTATTCACTGATGACATGATTCTATACCTAAAAGACCCAATAACATCTACCAGAAAACTAGAAGAGCTTATAGGCGATTTTAGCAAAGTAGCGGCTACAAGATCAACTCCAGAAGTCACTAGCGTTCCTTTACTCCACCAACTAATGCACAGAAGAAGAAATCAGGAAATCTCTCCCATTCACCATCTCCTCCAAAAAAATGAAATAATTGGGCATTAACCTTACGAAGGATATTAAGGGCCTCTACAAAGAAAGCTATCAAACACTTTAAAAAGAAATTACATAAGAACTGAGTAGATGGAAAAACATTCCATGCTCATGGTTAGGCAGAATCAATATAATAAAATATAATAAAAATGGCCATTCTACCCAAAGCCCTATACAGATTTAATGCAATCCCCATCAAGATCCCTATCACATTATTCACAGATATAGAAAAAGCAATTCTCAAGTTCATATGGAATAACAGGAGACCCAGACTAGCCAAAACATTACAGGAAGGAAAAATTATGGGGTATCTCAATCCCTGACCTGAAATTATACTACAGAACCTTAGTAGCAAAAAGAGCATGGTATTGCTATCAAAACAGAACCAAAGATCAGTGTAACCAAATAGAAGATCCTGAGACAAACCCCCATATATTTAACTATTTTATATTTGATAAAGGGGCAAAAGCAAAAGTTTGGAAGAAAGATAACCTGTTCAACAAACAGTGTTGGACAAATTGGACAGCAATGTGTAGACAACTGAAGCTGGATCCTTGTCATTCTCCTTGCACAAAAATTAAATCAAAATGGGTCAAAGATCTGAATATTAAGCCAACAACCTTAAACTTACTAGAAAAAGAAGTAAGGTCAACACTACAGGATATAGGAGTCGGCAGTGCCTTCCTTAACAAAACTTCCATGGCTCAAGCAGTGAAGTCAAGAATAAATGAATGGGACACAATTAAACTAAAATATTTTTGCACAGCTAAAGATCTAGACAAGAGCATCAAGAGAGATCCTGCAGAATGGGAGAAAACATTTGCCTACTACACCTCAGACATAGCGCTAATACCCAGAATATAAAAGGAAGTAAAGAAATTAAACTCCAATCTCACAAATAATCCAATCAATAAATGGGCTATGGCTCTTAAAAGAAACTTCTCACCAGAGGAAGTCCAGAAAGCCCATAAATACATGAGAAAATGCTCTACATCATTAGCTATAAGGGAAATGCAAATCAAAACTTCAATAAGATACCACCTCACTCCTGTTAGAGTGGCAAAAATGAAAAATTCGAACAACAACAGATGGTGGAGGGGCTGTGGGAAAAGAGGAACACTGTCACACTGGTGGTGGGACTGCAAACTGGTTCAGCCACTATGGAAAGCAGTGTGGAGAATCCTCAAAAAATTAAGGATGGAACCACTTTACAACCTAGCTATCCCACTCCTGGCTATTTTCCCAAAAGAGTTAGAATCAGCATATTATAGCGTTGTGGCTTCATCAATGTTTATAGCAGCTCAATTTACTATAGCTAGATTATGAAACCAAACCAGATGCCCCTCACTCAATGAGTGGATACAAAAACTTTGGTACTTATATACAATGGAATACTACTCGGCCATTAGAGAACAAGATATTATGGCTTTTGCAGCCAAGTGGATGGAGATGGAAAGAATTATGCTGAGTGAAGTATCCTAATCTCAGAGACTCAAGGGCCAAATGGTTTCTGTCATCTGTGGAAGCTAGAATACATGGGGAAGCAGTATCTTAGATGGCTAAGCTAGTAATATCTTCAAATTGTATGATTCTCAACACAACAGGGAGATAACTCCCTAGGATACTCAGAGGTGTAGGGAGGGGGTCAGGGTGGGGAGAGGGTGTAGGAAGAACTCCTAGGAGACTGGAGAATGGGAATATGGGGGAATCATCTCCCAGAAGGAGATTTCTGACCTCCACGAGATATCCATTTAACTCATGGGTTCTTCTAGGGGAAACAGTAACAAGCTGGTCATCCATGATTTGGCATTAGCCCTGGATAACTAAGTATATATACATTGGTTCTTGAATGTTTGATAATGTTTCCCCCTCATTTGTAACTCTGTATCCATCTAATAAAAAAAAAGATTACTAGCCCACATGTTTTTTCTAGGTGGTCAACCAATAGACTGTTGGTTTCTATAAATGTTTAATGCATAACGTTTATTGCTTCCAGGATTTTTCTTCAAGAGGAGAAAAATGTCTTATATTGTTTGACTTTGCTTGTCTCATGTATTGGTTTTATAAAATTAACTTTTTAAATGAATTTAACATAAATGGAATTAAACTTTATGCATGTTTGCTAAGAGATGTGCGATTGCTTTTGCTTATTTCAGATACTCTTGGCTTCTTGGATTCTACATATTTGGGTCTATTAAATTTGTTTACAACTTATTGGTATATGGAAAACTTTAACATTTTGTTTCTGGGCCTTCACTCAAAGCCCAATTACAATTTTGACAGGTTTAATTCTACATACAAAGAGGGCAAAAGGTTTCAGCTGTATTTCAATTAAAATACTGTAATGAGTACAAAGTATGTGATCTTATTAAGAGGAGCAATTAAAAATTCAGAAATTTTATAAGAGTTGTTTCAAAATGTTAATTTAAGAAACGTTCAAAGAGATAAGGAGAGATAAAAGAAAGTTATAGGTATTTAAAAACTTTGAAATGAAAATAAGAATTAAAAGAAATGTTTCCAGATGAGAAGGTATTTTGTATGGTAAAGTAGGCAAGCTATAGAATGTTTAAGTAAGTTGTAGAAGGTTTGTGGAAGGTAAATCTAAAAAGTCTATGTATGATTGAATTAAATATAATGGCATAATTGGTTAAAGTTGAAAGTTCCTACTAAGGTCAAATATTGATGTACTGCTATAACAAAGATGTCTTAAGACATTGATCTGTTCTTATCTATCAAGATAATTGCTGATAATTGCTTTACTTATGAAAAATAAATATTAAAGAAATTGAAGCTTGTACCTTTACTGGAGCACCATATTGACATATTAAGGCCTGATTTGTATATTTTTTATTTAACTACATAAACATTTCATTGTTATATAAATAACATGTATTTAAACACCAGATAATAAGTCTATTTCTGATCATCTAAGTAGAGAAATTTAAAGTTATCTTTTGTTTATCTTAGTATTGGACCTATAACTGTAGTTAACCCACATTATGGATTCTAGATTTATCTCCAAAGGTTAAACGTATTTAATATGAGGACATTAATGTAATCATGATGGTATCATTGACTTTTGTTGTGTATTAAATATTATTCATGTCCTCTATGTATACAAATTTCTTTAAATGTAAAGCTTAGGGAAATATTTTACAAAGCTGGTGGTTCCAAACTAAAGTTGTCTACAATGGTAGTCTCTTTCAGACTTATGGAGACAACAAATTTTGAAAAGCTTTATTTATGTAATTTAACATTTTGTAATTGGATAAAAATAAGCTGTCATTAATGTTATGTATCATTTTGTGTTTCTCTTTGCACTGGGATGAAAATTTAAAGGCATTTTTGAAGGTCAGTGGGGAGAAACTAACTGAAGGCATTTTGCTACTTTTTCCAAAGCAAGCCAATTAAAAGTTATCTTAGCCTTCAATTTATGTTAAAGGTTTGGGATTATAAAAATTACATTTCTTGGTTCATAACTATAATGAAAACGGAACATCTTTTTACTCTTGTTTTTCATTTTGTATATCTTCTTGTAAAACCCTTTAACTCTTGTCTGAATGCTTTGCAGAAATATAACTTCTATAAAAACCTGAGTTAATTTGTGATAACAAGCCATCACAGGATGTAAGGCTAACTTCTAGTACTAACACTGATCCAAACTAATTAAAAATGTAGAAGTAACTGTAAAATTATAGTCATTAGAGCTACAGCCCAGTACTCCTACTACAGAACTGATGAAACTGGTCTGCTAGATGTTTAATACAAAAACCAAGAGGCTACAGGTAAAGAAATTAAAGGGTTAAGGAAGGTGATCAATATTTTGGCCCTTACCCTGTTTGGTCAGCTAAAACTCAGAGGACAATGGAACTTCTCTACAAGCTTGAAAACTTTGGGTAACATAACCTCCCTATTAGGGAGATCAAATGTGCCTAGAGGACAGAACATCACTTAATGTGCATACTGCTAAAGGAGGAAGGTCATCGGACAGGGAAATGTCCCTAATGACTCCAAGTGAAGCCACATATGGTCAGAAGACCCTGACCCATCCTGGAAGATGGTACTAATACAGGAATTATAGGGTTTCTCATAAGTTTCCAGGAATGACCCACTAAAGAATCTTGGCTGACTCTTTAATAATAGAATGGAATCAGATCAATTTTGACTGACTTGGTCTTAAACACCTGGCAGGAGAGTTATAATCAAAGTTTAACCTTACTTTAAAGGATGGCAATTCTTTTGATGCAATTTAAGATAGCCATACCAGAGGTAAAAGGACCTTACCAAGTGTTCCTGATAAACAGGATGGCTTTAAGGTATAAAAAGAAAAGGGAAGGATTTGTGAGAAATAAGAAGTCTGATGGCCCATTTTCAGAATGCAGGTTAAGGGTCCCATATAAGAGGAAGCCATCTTAACTCAGGCAACCATGAGGCTAGAAAGAAGCCATGTTTAAAACTCCCCAACATGTGTCTCCTTACACCTGTAAAAATGGCCCACTTCCTGTACCCACTTACTGGTTTTGACTTTCCATACTCTGCCTACCTACTTCGCATACCTGGCCCTATCCATTCTTAGCCCATTATGTAGTTTGCATCCCTGAATTTCTCCATTCAGAGTGAAGGGCAAGATTACATCAGCCTAGGGATAAATACCTTTGGATTTCCTTTGCACATGTGTGAGCTTCAGAATCCACCCACTGAATGCCCACCATTTTGTGATAGTAAGATTTCTTCCTTGCTTACCCACCTCTGACCATATGTATATGATATTTCTAACAATATAAATATAAGTAGACACAGCTGGTTGCTTCATGTTTGGAAAGAAAGAGTCTCTTATTTTAGACTCTGACACAGAGAGTGAAGAGAATGAATAGTTATTGAATATACCAGGGGACTTGAAAGGGTCATATGCTAACATTCCCATTCACTTTCATAGGCATATGATGTCTACATTAGGAAGTCAACATCATAGTCCTCAGTTTATGTCTATGGAATCCAAATACTTCATCCAAAGCCAAGATAAGTAGCAGAGCCTTCATTTGAATTAATTTCTCCTTGTGGTTGTCCCTTTATGAGAAGAGCATAAATGGCCATATCCACAGGCTGTCAGTAGCCACTCAAAAATAATTAATCGGAGGGAAGGCGAAAGAGAACTTTTTCCAGAGGGATCTGACACCTGTATGTCCATATCTAATAACTCTTGATTGCCACCAGTCTCACAACATCCTAACAGGCAGGATTTAAAGCCAATCATTAAAATATTTGTGCTGTTTTCTGATTCTGAGAAATCATATACATATTTTGATACAAGCTAAGTATTAAAACCATTTCAATATAATAGGTCATTTAGGCTATTTTCATATAGAATAATTAATGATCTTAATAAGTCATGGAAATTTTTATTAGTACAATTTGTGGTCAGTGAAAGCCAATATACATGGTTTTAAATAAACATTCAGATCCTCAATCAGAGCAGATACCTGAAGGGTCCCAGACAGCATTTCTACATCCTTTCATTTACCATAAATTAGTATAATATTAGAAAAATTATTCCTAAAAAGGTAAGAAGTCTAATATATCTTTTAAGGGAAAAAGAAACCAAATTTACCTTAGTATTCAGGATGTTCAGACCAAAAATATTGCAACATATATTTTCAATTTTAAGGAAAGTGTTTGGTAAATATGAAGTTGATCACAGAAAAATTAACTATGATTGATGATGCTTTGAGACAGAAAGCATCCTAGACTGAAAGATGCAAAAGATCAAAAGCAGAGAATAAATTGGAGTTCTAGAAAATAATATTGCAACACTACAGCACTCAAGTTGGGCAATATCTATAGATTTCTCTATTAGTGGAAGTTTTTGTAAGAAACATAATTTAGGTGGAATAAAATATTTTTAAATTGGCATTAGAAATATTTGAAGACCATAAATAAGTAAAGCCTTATAGAATTTCTAAGAATGACAAAGTGAGTTGTGAGCGTTAATAAAAGCATAACTATTTGATGCTAAAAATTCAATATTAACAATATTTAGCACTTACTGGATACATATTGTGCTGTGGTAACTACATAATACTAGTAACATTGACAATACTGATGGCAAATAGAGGTAGACAAAATTATCATTTGACCATATTTAAAATTATAGAAGAAATAATTAATAAAATGTTGAGTGAACCCCTCAGTATAGAACAAATGTTCACTTAGATATAGTACAGAAATCTTCATATGACTAAATTGATTTCCTTTTGGACAAGAGGAAAAATAGCAGAAAAAGAAAATATGTATAAAAATAAATCTACTTATACACTATTAAATTTTATAAAGGATTTTCATGTGTGATATCTCCATGTGAAGAAGATCATTTAAAGGCCATGAGGAAAAATTCACAGGATTTTTCAAAGTATTATCTGCACAATACTGATAATGCTAATGAATCTTGAAAATTCTAATGATGGTGATCTATGCAGCTTTCAAATATTTAAAATTAAGCACAAATTTTAATACCCATCTCCAGTGTATATGTATGTTTGTATGTGTCTGTAATAAAATATAATTACAAATTTACAATTATATGTGCAAAGGAAAACATATAAAATTCATGCAAGAAGATAGCCCATTCCTTTGTTTTATGACAGCAAAGCACACTCTTGCATACTCTTTGGAATGAGTGCCATACCAGTTGCACATTTTAGAAAATATTTTGCTTTGTATAATCATGAAGGTGCCTTCCAAAGCTGAGATTGCAAATCACTGCTACTAAAAATGCAGATATATTTATTTATGAAACCTTTCTTTTTCTTGGATTTTAATATTCTTAAGGACTAGAACAGTATTTTAAAACCCTTTGAAATTCTCAGAACCTCAATCAGGTAATGCACTTTGTGGTAGCTTCATACATATTTATTGACCAACTGACTGATTGAATGAGGGAAGAGATAAAATACCAGTGAATACTTATGTACTCTGTCTGCTAGCAATGTTTGCTCTCAACTCTGAATTATTTGGAGAACATGGAAAGATTGCCTGTAACTGCAGCACCCTACTGGATGAGGAATGCAGTCCATCTATTTCAGTATGTTATCAGTACTCCCTGCAAACAGCATTGCTCAGGTTTGCTAACTTATGACTATATGGTCCATTCCTCTTTCTTGTCTAGGTCTCTATTTTTGTTACCCGTAAGAAAGAATTTTTCACTCTTTCTTTAGTTTGATGTACTATTTTCATAAATCATATTTTGATTCTGATTTTTAAATAAAGAACACTAAAATGACACTTTCAAAATCTTTTAATTTGGCAGCAAGACAAAGGAGAAAGTGCAATTCAGCCATACACCCATGATTCCAGTCTCCTAATTTCAAAATTTTGAACCACTAATTTTACATGATCCAGACACTTATGGGTTCTAAGTGGAAAATCTATCTCATGAACTCTCTTTTGTAGCATTAAAACCTCATGAATTACCTGCTTAGCAAACTACTCAGTAAATTACTTCACTGAAATATTTTACCTTGAGTAGAATATCAATGAATATGCTACCATGATTTGGATATAAGATGTCCCCCAAAACCTCATGCATGAGGCCATGCAGGAATGTTCAGAAGTGAACTGTGTAGATTGTGGAGAGTTGTAACCTCACCAGTAGATTAACCTACTGACATGGATTAACTGGGAAGTAACTGTAGGCAAGTAGAGTATAGCTAAAGGTCACTGGGTCCATGAATTTGGGTTTTATATTTTGTCCCTGATGAGTAAAGCTCACTCTCTCTTTGCTTCTAGTTGCCATTTCCTGAGCTGCTTTTCTTCAACAGGTCCTTCTTCCATGATGTTCTACCTCATCTTGGGCCCAGAGCTCAGGAGCTGGTAGACCATGGACTGAGTCTCTAAAACTATGAGCCAAAATAATCTTTTCCTCTTCTAAGTTGTTCTTGTCTGGTATTTTGGTCACACTGATGAAAAGGTAACTAAAACACATACATATGTGTGTGTATATGTGTATACAAATACCTATATGTTTATATATATATATGTATACATACATACATATATATATATAGTTACCATTTATTAACTCTAATCCTCTAATCCTCTATTAGAATTATGTTAAAATGATGCCAATATATAATAATTGACAATGCATAAACCACCACCCCAGAAATCTTTCTAAAAATTTACCTCAAACAATGCAAGATCCTGTTGTTACTCTTTTCTTGATGGTTCCTCTGCTTGCACCGCTTCTGATTCCCCTCTTCCTTCTCCCTCTCTTGTTACTATGTAATGTACTCACAACATACAATATTCAAAACAGACAAAGTGGATTTTTTTTTTTGTAAATGAAAATAAGTCTTCTATATCTTCATTGCAATCACCTGCATTTCCTCCCTAGAAGACAACCTCTGATTGTGGTCACGTGTGCTCTTTCATAAAGGGTAAAAGTGTGCACACACTTGTATACACAAATAACTATGTGCTACTAAGTGAATCTTGTAGGGTTCAGCTAATGAGTCACTTAAAGAAAACTTAATAATTTTAATAAGCATTTTAGGTAGTAAATAGTGCTAAGAGTAACTAAGCTGAAAGTCCAACTCAAGAAATTATAAGTAAAACCACAAAGATTAAAAACTTTCAAATGAAGAAAAATAAAGTGCAGATATTACTAAATTAGATTTTAGAGAGAGTGAGAGAGAATGAGAGAGAGAGATGTATTTTCAACAAATCCAAAACAATATGCCATTCGAAAAAGGCATAAAATAAGCTCATTTTTAACATGATCAAGACTTGGAATAAAGGAAAGCATAAATTAATCATGACAAATTAAAAAGAGGCCATGACCTCAGCTGAATTTGGTTTTTAGAACTCTTACATTAACATTCTAACAAAACCTGATTCTATTACATATTTTTAAAAGTTTCAATTGAGTTTTAGTTTTAATTCCTAAGACATGGAACTTCCCAAATCTGGCTCCAAAGGATAAAAAATAGAAACATGAATATATTCAAAGCCGTTACGAGGATAAAAATCAACCAACTCAAAACACTGTGTCTATAGTTTTACATGTGATTTTCACTGAAACTTCAAAAATAAACTACTCTATATTCTACCTAAACTGTCAAGAGAAACAAAAAAGAGGTCAGACATATGTTCAAATATCCAGGCAACTTTTTAAGAATAATATTGTCGATGTCATAATTATACAATGAAGAAAAATGCCATAATGGAGAAAGCTTCAAAAATTGGTAAACACAAAAGGTTATTGTCTTAATCAGCTTTTTCATTGCTGTGACCAAAAGACCTAACAAGCCCAATTCTAGGAGGCAGAGTTTATTTTCGGGCTCATCGTTTTGGAGGTCTTGGTCCATTGAAGGCTGATCCCATTCATTGGGGCTAGAGGTGAAGCTGAACATCATAGTGGAAGAGTATGATGGAGGGAAGTGGTTCTTGGAATTACATAACCAAACAGAAAGAGAAACTCCATACCAGACACAAAAAATATGCTCCAAATGAAAACCTCAATACCCACCTTCTCTGACACACCCTACTGCCTTCAGTTACCAGTTAATCCATATCAGGGGATTAACTCATGAACTGGGTTAAGATTTTTATAACCCAATCATTTCACCTGGATGGTCACACATGAGCTTTTGGGGACATGTCACATTCAAACCATAACAGCTATTAAAAAAAAAGAGGAAATGAAGATGGAAAAAAATGGAGAGAGTAGGTAGAGGAAGAAAAAGGACAGATGGAGGAGCAGAAAGGAAGGAAAAGTAAAGAAAGGAAGAAAATATAAACCAAATAACTCTCATTGTTCACTATATCAAAGGTGCTTCACATTAGGAAGCTTTTGAATGGCTTTTCCCAGCAGCATACCAACCCAGGAATCCTGAACAAGTATTTGATACAAGGAGTGAAATATTTTTCAACAATTCCTGAGCAACCAGGATCTTGAGGAAAGTTCTTAAAATCCAAAGACAGTGAACATATATGGATCCCCAAAGTATGTCTGTTCTAAAGCCAAGAAGTACCAGAGAAGCTGAGTATGGATGATCTGGAGCTCCAGTTAGATCAACATGAGGTCAGGAGACAAAGCTTGAGAACACCGGGAAAACAGAACCAAAAATGTTTAATCATAGACCTCGGAAAGAAATGATCAAAATGTGTGAATATGGAGGAGGAAATTACTTCAAAAAGGCATAATGTGGAAAATGAGTTCTTCAAGGATCATGCCTGGTGGGGAAGGAAAATGTTAGTTCATAAAAATACATAGGATAATTTTTTCCCTTTCCCATGTTAACCTCAAAATTCACACTTCAAGCTTTACCCTTTAAAATTCAAGCCAAAAATGTAGGTGAAAATGTTCTCAAACCAGCATTCATCCAGTAATTAGGCAAACAGAAAAGTTACTCTTAAAACTAGAAAGCTAGGCATCAAAGAATTTCCACAGGTAAAATCCAAGGAAGATGAAAGAAATATGACACAGAAGTGGATATACTTCCTCATACCAGAGATTCAGTGGAACGAAACAGGTCAGAATCATACCCACAATGACTGCAGGTGTGGAAAAGGTCTGAATCAGAATTCTCACACAGTATAAATGGCTTATTATGCTTCTTAAATTAGAGAGTTGATAAAGTAAGGGAAAGGATAAAAAAATTATTTAGAACTGTCAGAAATTATTGAAAAAAACTCAAATGGGTGTTTTAAAATAAATACATGTTTATAAAGAAACTTGATGTAGATTTATACATAGACAAAAAGAGAATTAGTGAAAAAGTCATCCAGTAGGAACAAAGTAAAAAAGTGCATGAAAAACATGGCTGATTAGGAACATGGATTATAGAATATGAGATTTGGCTATATACCTCAGTGAGGTGCCAGAAGAAAGTAGATATAGAATATAGGAATGGGCTAAAGTCCAAAGCAAAGTCACTGATTTGTTTGATTTCGTGTAGGGTTTTTCCTTTTTTGGTAGCATCAGTGAAAAACCAATAATCCTCAGATCTAAGAAACCCAGAGACTCATCATGTTATATTCTACTGGAGAAACAGAAAATAAAGTAACAAATCTTAAAAAGTGGGGGATAAAACAAAATTAGGGGAAGATATCACTGAAAAAGTTATAAAAAAGATTAATATTCAAAATACTTAAAACACTAAAATAAATAAGAAAAAGCATCAACTAAACAGAAAGTGAATACAGAAACCCCAAAAACCTGGAGATAAGGGGAAAATATTTCGAAGAATACTGTCCTACAAAGTATGCAAACAGCTTTTTCCTACTGTGAGAATTAAGAAGGAGGAAATTTAAACCACACCAAGAGACAGATAGGTCCACAGATCACACTAACCAAAATTAAAACCTCAGACAAGTGTAAGGAACTAGGAACTGTCAGGTATTATTCAGGGAATTTATTGAGATTGTTTTGAATAACAATTTAGCACTATATTTTCTTTAATTTCAAAGTGCCTACATCTGAGAATCCAGCCATTCTATTTTGACAGAACTCATAGTGTCCTATCAGGAGATAATTGAAATTATTCTCATTTCAGAATTGTTCTCAACATTTTTAACACCCTTCTAACAAGCTGAACATCAACATACAGATGAATATGAAAATAATTATGCAATGATATATACCAGAATACCAAAAAGTCAACTGAATTACAAATATCTAATTTATCATAAGTGAATCAAACCCTAATTTGTGAGCATAAAATACAAATGGAAAAATAATTAATAAAATATTTAATAAAATGTTTCCTTCTACAAATTTGAATTAAGCTACATTTTAGATTAAATTCATGCATGATCAAATAGAAATAAATTTAAGAAAATGTTAAAGTAGTCATAGAATTGCTAACAGTTTTAGAAATAACAATGATATTTAAGCATTCAATGTTCAGTTTCTTTTAGTGATTGCTAAGGACTCAAGTTTTCATACAATCATCATCCCCTGATAAATAATAAGTATTATATATAATTTTTAAAATACGTATCTCAAAATATAAAAGGAAAAGATCATTTTAAGTTCAACAAACAGAAGGATAAACTACTTGATCATTTTAATAGATTCTAATGGAGTATTTGTTAAAATTCAACCTTCATTCATGACTTCTAAAAGAACTGTTAGAAACCAATAATAGAAGTTAACACACACTGAATATGAAAAAGTTTTCAGTTAAACCACGTCTTAGATAAATTTTTTAAAAATCTAGAAATGGTCAAGTTTTAGCATTTTATTGCATTGATATTCTATACAGTAAGCCAAAAGGATTTATGTTCATAAATTTTAGAACAAGAATTATGATCAGGAAATTTGGCTATCATTATTGGGGAAAAAGTACATTAAATCTTGACTTCACATTAAATAATAAATTTAAAATTTCAGGAGCATTAAATTTGCTATTAATTATGAAAAATTCTGGATTAACAGAAGTGTTTAATGCATGTACTCATGTGCATAAGTGCCTGTGGCAATATTTTGTAGATATTTGACTTGTCCGCATTTTGCCTTACCAATAACAAAAGCATCAGGGAATAAGTCTCATATTTTTATCCATTTCAGTTTTGTTAGATCATTAGTGCAATTTAAACAGACTTTCATTTGTTATTTTTAAGAAGAATCAAACCTGGGGCTGGAGCGGTGGCTCAGCAGTTACGGTGCTTGCTTGGCATGCGCGAGGACGCGAGTTCAAACCCCAGCACCACGTACACAACAAAGTGTCTGAGGAATGAAAGTCACATGAGAAACTAAATAAAGATTGCTTCTCTCTTTCTCTCTCTCTCTCTCTCTGTCCCCTCTTTCTTTAAAAAAAAAAAAAAAGAAGACTCAAACCTTAAGGTTAGGGGAAAGGAATATTAAAAATAAAATCCTCTTTTTTCTTTAACAAAAATGCAATTTAAAAGGTACTCAATTAACTATAAGTTTCAATGAAGCATAATTTAAAAACATTTCCCAGATTACTGTTAATATTGGTTTGATGTGAAATCTTGCATTATATCACAAAATTCCATGGCTTTTCTGTGGATTTACTTGAGTTAGAGTGGGGATCAAGGAATTTTAAGAGAAATAGTGACTAGAGTGAGGGATAATATATTCCATTTAGAAAAGAAAAAAAAATCAGTGAACTGAGTGGCGGAGAGAAGGACGTTCCACACAGAGCATTCAGGTTGTCATTTGTTTTCTTCTAGCTTCCTGTAACAAAGTGCAAAAGAAAAATGTGCCCAAGCAGAACCTGTTAAATTATAATATCCATAGTTAACTAAAACTTTTTTCAGTCAGGTCCTTGTCTGGCGGGACATTCCTCCAAGAGAGTCAAGAGAGAAAGGGGAAAAACACTCCTGTTTCACAGTAAGCCATATGTGAGGGCAGATCACAGCTGTTTCTTTCTTTTTTTGTTTTTCTTTTCCTTTCTCCCTTTCTCTCTCTCCTTCTCTTCTCTCTCTCCCCTCTAATTACTGAGGAGGGGAAGATTCCTAAACTGAGTTATGAGTGGCAGTTCTGGTCAGAATAAACAGACAATATGAGTACCCAGATAATGACACAATTGTAATGCCCACAGAGCAAAAGGAGGCATATATAGAAACGGAGACAAGACAGAAGGATCTGAAGTTGATTTAGGCAACTAGAAAGATTGGTTTGGGATTGCAGTTGCTCCCATGTTTTTCCCTTCTTGAGTTCTTGCAATATGCTCTATTCATCCTAGAGGAAAACACCATCCTTTTATGGGAATGAAAGCGCTGAGACAGTCTCTGGAATTCCCAGAGGGTGTTTATCCCACTAATGTCATCCTCCTGAGTGGGCACCTGCACAAATACCATTTCTACCTACAAGTTCTCCTCCTTTTTGGTTCACTTAGGTATTTATGCTTTAATTTACTTCTTTTCATTTTATGAGCTGTGAGACCATCATGGAGCTATTTTCCTGGGTCCAGTATGCCAGGGAATTTCTTTTCTTTCTGCTTGTTCCCATAGAAAATTTACTAATGAACAATTACAAGTGTCTACAAACTTTCTCAGTCCCATGCAGCTAAAACTACATGCTCTCCAGATGTCCAGTGTGGAAAGTGAGTTAGATAAGCATAAATAGATATTTTGGAGACTGGATAAATGTTACCAGTACCTTAGGACCACAAAAGAGGGAGCAAAGAGATCTGCCTTGAAAAGTCAGATAAAAACTCCAGAAAGGGCAAAATTGGTATGGGTCTATGAAGACTGAATTGTGCCGTAACCCCTGGAATCTTACCCTGAACCAAAAAAATCTAGCTCACTGCAACATTTATGAGATGCCTATCATGCACACACAGGAGATGGTACTCGAGATATATGACTCTGCACTGTGACTCTGCAGCAAAATATGCAGTCCAAACAGGGCTTTAAAAAGGTCACTGGAAGAAAAAGAAAAACTATACATTTACAAAGGCACTCCTTAATTTATATTTTAGAAAAAGGCTTTCTACCAAAGATTATTCAGGTTGAAACATAAAGGATGAACACAGCATGGGTAATTAAGCAGTGACAGGTGAAGTGTTAATGGCAGATGACGAGATGGGAGAAAACCCACATGTGACAAGGAACAAAGAAGTGATGGAAAGAAAGAAAAGGATGTCAGTATTGTTGAGGTCCTAAACCAAGTTTATAGAATCACCTATGACAAACAAACAGGTAGGAATTCTGGCTCAGTCATATCACTTGCCAGATTTATTAATGTGAACTGACTCTCACGGGGTAGAAAGGCTCTGTGTGTGTTGAAGGAACTCTCCTAATCCGTGGGACTAGGACTATATACTGTACCATTACTGTTAGTATTGTATGAGATAACAGTGATTAGATGTCTTCCATCATAAATGCATTAAAGTTTCAGTTGTAAATTTACTCGAATTCAATCTGGGAGAGGCAGGACTGGAACTTGCCCCTGTCCTTCTGACTTCCAAACTGCTTCTTTTAGCCTCAGTATTTAATTACAACTTCAGAACAGATGATAACCCCAGGTGGAAAAGCTGAAGAGGTAGTCTGTTGTCTGGCCTGCATCCTTTCCTCACCAGCAATTTGATCAATCATCCTACGAAGCATTTGAACTGTGACACATTGTTATTGAAGACTTTCTTTCTTCTGATAATCACCCATTTCTAACATGGATAATCAACATCAGTATTATCTTGGAAAGCACCCTCTTTGCCCAATGTGACTTAAAGACAGAGCATTAGCTTAATATGATTTTATCACTGCAGAGACTTTCAGAATGCACTCTACCTTTCCATAAGTGTGCTGATATGGGTTTTACAACACACAGCTTTTATATCTCATCACCAGCATTAGTGTAATAATTCTCAATATAACCCAAGGTCATCATTGAGCATGAGTTACAGGACTCCTCTATATGATGTTATATTTAGAAACCAGAACAAAGACAATGGTGATTTTTGGCCTTTAATTGAAGAAAACCAAAAGAAGACCCTTTTCAGAAGTTAGTGCACGGTGCTCATGGCTCTGTGGATGTTCTGAGCTATCAATAATAAAACTCAATCACTTGGTCTGAGAGTCAGCTGTGAAACTCAGGAGCTTAGGTAGCATTTCCATAATCATTGTTTCCACTCAATGCAGGAACAGAGCCTGGCCTGATTTTTCCCTTTTTCTGAGTAATACTGCATATCTGCTCCAAGACTCTGAAACAAGCTGTGAAGATAAAAGGGATTTCTAAAACATTAGTCAGGCTATCTTTCATTTCTTTGACAGACTAAAACTCTACGCTTATCATTTTAGAGTGACTATAGCAGACACATGTTGAAATCAAATGGAAGAACAGTTTAAATGATTTCTGAGGTCAACAGATGCTGGAGGGGCTGTGGAGAGATAGGCACACTAACACACTGTTGGTGGAGCTGCAAACTGGTACAGCCCCTCTGGAAAGCAATATGGAGAATCCTTAAAAAATTAGGGATGAGTCCACCATATGACCCTGCTATTCCACTCCTA
>PVKS010000330.1:113528-211067 GCA_004027875.1 Aplodontia rufa
CCGATGTCCCTCACTGGAAGAATGGATCCAAAAACTGTGGTACATTTATACCATGGAATATTACACAGCAATTAGAAACAATGATATTGCAGCCTTCGAAGGTAAATGGATGGCTATGGAAGAGATCATGATGAGTAAAATCAGCTTAACCCAGAGATCTAAGGGTTGATTTTCTCCACTCATCTGTGGAGGTGGGGACTAGACCCTGGACAATGAGAAAGTTGGTCTAGTAGCATGAGTTAAATCCAGGTAAGATGTAATGCTTTACAATCTAATACTTTTTTTAGAGTTATAGTGGGAAGGGGAAGGGAGGGGGAAGGGAGGGATAAGGGAGGGTAATTGGGGGGGGGCACTCCTGGGGATAAATTCAATATCCAGAATATATGCACATTTTATATTATTTTGTTAAAATCTTGTAAGATTGCTCAAAAATAAAATAAAAAAAAACTGATACTCACTAAAAAAAAATTTTTTGAATTGGTGGGCTATCAGACTGGGACATTCCAGGGCTCTAGGTTCCACAAGTAAACCAAAGTCCAATATAGAGTAAAATGAGACTAGAGACGGTAGCCACCAGGAACGCCAGGCAGCCTCTACCAGGGTTTCCCCTCTCAAATTGACAGATTTTCTCGCTGCACTGGTTGCTCAGCCTACATCAGCTGGCCATGGCTCTCCAAGGCTCTCCTGCTTTTTCCTGCTGCCTGATTTGTGAATCCTTTAATGATCAAGCTCTGCTAGTTTATCTTGTCTAAAGCTTTTGACAGTAATAAGAACAGGCGCTCCCATGCAGAAGGCATGTGAATACCCAAAGGGGCTGTCAAAAGGGTCAGTGACCAAGATACAGGAGGCTTGACCTGAACAGGGTGGGGCCTCCAGAGGCAGTGAGGTCATCAGACTTTGAAAAGGCTGGGAAAAGTGCATTTTTAAAACCAATGTTTCCATATAAAATTTCTGGCATGTCTACATAATTTGCTAGCATTTAAAAATTAAGTCATTTGCAACTTAGAGACACATTGCTTAGGAGATGTTAAGCACTCAATCTTTTCGAATTTTGGAGAGGAATTTTTTTTATCTCCAATATGAAGAGGTAAAAGTGGAGGGAAAACAACAGAATACTCTTTCCATAAGAATTTATATCATTTTTTTTTACAAAGTCAAGAACTAAAAACTCTTCATATGTGTTTGAAAAAAGAAGACTTAAATGTTCCTAAATATTTCAAAGATTTAAAAGATTAAAACAAATTACATAAATAAAGATTTACAGGATATGACATTATGAAGTTAATACAAATATTTTAAGATGTCTAAAACCTAGCAATGACATTGGTCAACAAGGAATTATGATCAACAAGGTCAACTAAAGAAATAAAAGGTACAGCTAGTACTGGCCTACCCTGCGATTATCACAGTTGTTTCTTAATCTACTCCTTTACTTCAGAGGTTCACTGGCGGGTGATCAGGTGTTCAGGAGCCTGCTGCAATATGCTCATTAGAAGGGAACAATTATAATTAATGAACAAAGTCACTCTCCCCTTGTAAACCACTCGGCCTTGAAGGACAAAGAAGACAGATTGAAGGTGGGGGAGCAGTTTAGAATGATATGCCCTGCTCCATGTAATTGGCTTGGAGAAGCCTGAACAGGCAGCACTTAGGAGCAGGCTCTGGATTCTGTCCACTGAAACTGGCTTGAGGCTGCGTCCTCCTTAGACATTATCTTTCTTCCTGCTATGAAATAAGGTTCATAATATTGGTTTAAGAGAGTAGAGGAAATCCAAAGCTCTTCACATAAGAGCTTTGGATTGCTTTTTGAAGTAATTTTAAATAGTTTCTTTGGGGCGAATGCTTTCCAAATACAGACAACCCTGCCCTCCTGGAGCAGTTTGGTTTCTCTGCCCTTTAGTCATCACTTTATTGAAGAGGAGATGCACAAACCCTCTGCCCTCCTGAAGATGTGTTTGGGTGGGCACAGTGCTGAATGAGTAGTTATTTCCAAGCTGATGAATAATTACAGACTGCCTTGTGCAAAGGTCTGGTCAGGGGATCACAGGAGAGTTCCTGGCTGCTTACAAAGACTGGAGCATCTAAGAACAATATCGACCATTATTATAAAGAGGCCTGGGGGGCTCTCTCCCTCAGGCTATTGGAGCTTCTCAGCTGTCCTTACTCCCAGAGTTGACCTGGGTCCCATCTGCCCATCCTCTCCAAACCTGGGTGGCCCACACTCTGACTCTTACCCTTCACATCTGACAGGTTGGGGCATCTGGCAGCTCAGCCGTGGGCATGCATCCCCTCTCTTCATTTCATCACTGACACCCGGGTCTGGACATGTTACCTCTAAAGGCACCTCAATGCCCTGCCCTTGTCCCCAGCTCCTCAGCACTGCAGCCAGCGAGGACTCCAGTGCCACTCCCCGCAGTGTTCCGGAGCGGGGAGCGGGCAGAATGACCTGGACCTGGGCCATTCCCTGGGGGCCGAGTCAGGACAGGGCTGGGAAACAGGGGCGAGGGGGGTGAGCACCGGTGGCCGGAATGCGGGACCTTCCTTCCCAGCCGGAGAAATGAGGCAACCACACACAGCTGATGGCAACCCAGAATCCATTTATTGTCAAGGCACACAGGTTTTTATAGAGAGGGGAGAAGCCAAGGAACCAATAATCCTTCTAAGGGAGTTGCCAGGTGTTATGTAGATTTTAACAAACATGACCTAGCAGCCCCTCCTGAAGGCACTTAAACAAACAAGATCGCTCCAGGGCAGCTCATGAAACGGAGTGGAGGTCAGACCGAAGGTCAGACCCCAACATCCAGTTGTGTCACTGCCCTGTTGCTTACCAGTGCTGTCTGAGCCCTCCGCTCCTGTTGCCCTTGCACACCCTCGCCAGTGTCACTGCTGACTCTTCTGTGCCCAGCTCTCTTCCTGGCCTTTCCACCTAGATGCCTCTTGACCCAGGTATTTCCATCCTTTATATCTGGGCTCAGTGACACCATCGCTGAAGATTCCAGGATCAGCTCATCCCAGAGTACGACCCCCTCCCAAAAACAGCATCCCCGGCTTCTCCTGCTTCCTTTTCCACGCACTGGTCACACTCCACCACGTTAATTTTGTATACTTCTTTTTTCTTACCTCTCCCCAATTAGAATGTAAATGCCTTGAAAACAGGGTTTATATAATCATGTTCGCTGCTTCCCCCAGCTCTGGAGAAAGTGCTGGAGGTGGAGGTATTTAACCCTTCTATGTTGAAAGGATATTTTGAATGCTGGTGTACCTGTTTGGGTCCATCATAAGAAAAAATCCATTCTCTTCTTTTGGAGTGAGTTCTAACAGTTTTAGACTATCTTTCCCCCTTCTTCATTCTATTTCTTTTTTACCTACATTCCATCAATAACACAAAAGCCTAGGTGGTTTTGGTGGGGGAGGGGTTATTGTTTGGGATTGGATGGGACCATTTTCCTGATTTCTTTCTGGGCAGGTTCATTCTTGGTATATAGGAAAGCTATTGAGTTTTGTGTGTTGACTTTGTAAACTGCCACTTGCTGTACTTGTTATTAGCTCTGCAGTATTTGGCTGTCTCTGTTTAGTCTACTGATGTGTATATTTCTCTATCAATACTGACTCTGATTTCACAGTATGTTACAGTAACATGTAGGCATGATCACCCTTATTTTATTTGTTTTATTTATAAGTTCTAAGATTTTTTTTCTTCACTGTAAATTTCATCATTCCCCCCACTCTGCTCTAGGTGTGCTAGGGTCCCGGGTTCTGCCCAGGGCTGCCATGTCTGGATCTCCTGAATGCTGGACTCGAATCTGAGACATGGCACCCACCTTCCCCTCTAATCCTGCAGCCCAGGGGGGTATTACAAGAACAGAGGACTGTGCAATGGTGGCACAACCATGAACATGACCTAACAGGACTCTTTAGTACTCGGAGATAGCCAGATATGGATACTCAATGTTAGACCTGGTTCAGAAGGTATTAAGCCCAGTGTATTAATCACCAAACTAAAATAAAAGACTAGCAACACTAGTGCACAAATATAGGAAGGGTCAAAACCTATACTTCTCAACACATATCCACACCCATTATTCTGTCTAAGCGGAAGATCATATTTGATTATTTTAGTGAATATGTGATCTCTTTTTTTAGCCTTTCTACTAGAATCTATAACAAAAGTGTGGTGGTATAGAAAAGTCAGAAGAGGATTCTAGTACAAGAAGTAAATTACAAACAAGTTTCATTGAAGAAGAAACCAATATATGAAAAGATCTGGTCTTGGAGTTTCCTGATACAGGTCTATCAACTAGAAACTGTCTGATCTTACTTTCCAACAACAGCTGGTAGTGACCAATTGCCTTAAATATAAATCCATGGCTCATCTTATGCTACTAGTTACCATGACAGCAACTTCAAAGCTAAAAGGCAATCCTTTCAAAATTTATCTACCACTATGGTTTTTAACATGAGGACGGAAACATGTTGATAAAATGGAATTAACTTTAGATATAACAAAGACCACAAATTAAAGCAATATTCATGTTTTTTCTGTTTAAATTTTTCTGATGTTAATATGAAAAAACAGTGAATGCAGATGTAAATAACAAAATAAGAATCAATATAAATAGCTGAGATTAATAAATGACAAATTTTTTAATTCCCAGAAGCAAAAATAAACTGAATTATGTTACCCACATATTAAATATAACCACATTTATATTACAGGCTCCTGTGGCTGTCCACACCACAGTAATGACTTTTGGTAGTATTACTGAATTATGCCACACCTTTGTCAAATAATTTTGCATGATATTTCATCTTTTCTGATGATGAAAAGCAGCTAGCACATTCTTGAACTATTGATTATCTATCTTTTTTATATGGTCCTAAATGAACCACTTATTTTTTTTCCCCGAAATCTAAATAAACAAACAAAAATCTGTATTATTTAAATATGGCTTTGGATAAAGAGAACATAGCAATCCTAGAGTGATCTGCAGGACTATAAAACTATTTTTAAAAACAGAATTTTCAGAAGGATAGCCAGCATTTAAATATAATCTAGTTTTGCAGCAGCATGTCTTTAATTTATGCAGTTCCCTGGTACATCTGTCAAGAAAAGTGCCTCTCATTTTCTGAGTAAAAGAAATTAAGTGATAAAACTAAAGGATTTCCAGCATCCATTCATGGTCCCTTCCTGCTCCCATCCCTGCAAGCGCTCCAGATTCAGCTGCTTGGACCTCCTTCACATTAGCAGCCTTCTTTTGTCCTTTGTACTTCCTTGAAGTACAGTGACTCCCAAATGACTCATTTCCTTTTATCTCATTCCCAACAGCTCCTGTCAGCTTTGATTTTAGTTTCAGTAGATAAGTCTAAATATTCGCCTAGGGGTGGGATTTTGGGGCCCTGCACAGCCGGGTCTGTGTCAGCTTACAGAGCAATGCCACTGTGACTGACACCTACACATGCAGGTAGAAGAGGAGCCCTTAAATGACTGAGGGTTGTGAACAGATCTACTCAGTGCTGCAGGGCTGCACAAGCCAGGCCTTCCTTCATTTGGGAGAGGGGGAAAAACAGGCCTCAGGAGAGCTCCATCTGGGGGCACCCGGTGGTATCTCTGCCTCACCTGTGGGCGGCTCTGCTCATCTCCGACCTCTGGGGAAGTAAGAGGGAACCATGCGCACAGGCCCCAGCCTCTGGAGGACAGCAAAGAGGGAACACCAAGGTAAACAGGCAGACTTTAGAGCCCAGAGGGAGTCTCTCTGAGGCCTTGAAGACTTCCTCATCACAAAATTAGCAATTCAATCATATTTTTCTTTCCTTTTTAATTTTTTGCCAGTGCATGTTGGTTTATTTTTCCAGTCTTTTCTCTTTTTCTATATGCATTTTGTAAAACAAAATTGGCATCATAATCTGTGGGTTACAGTGTATGTTCTTCCATCTATTTTCCCTAACCCTTTACCAAATCTGACAGCAATAGCAAAACCCTTTAAAAAATAAAATATGGTGAACCTGGAAGAGCGGTGGCCCAGGGCAACTTAACGCTGTGAATTTACTCTAAAGGTCAAGGCGATTGTTATTGTTGAAAGACTGTCACTACGGACTGTCACAGGGATTTGCAAATGAGTTAGTGCTACTCTCTGCACCTTTCAGTACTGTAAGCAGTCTGTGTCTTCCCACTACCCCCTTCATCGGAACCTGCGTTAGGTGCTGCACGGTGACTCTTCAGAGGACCATTTTCCTCCGTGATATACCAGTTCCCTGTGTTATTTACCGAGCATCCTACTGGCTGGCAAGGCCTCCTTCATAATCCTCAATTACTCCCATGCCTTCATAACCATGTCTTTGCTCTTCAATCTCCCAAACCTACGAACAAAAAGCCAAATCAGGCCTTCAGCTTGTTTTTGTACTGCCCATGAACTAAGAATGATTTTTATATTTTTAAATGACTGAGGAAGAAAAAATGCATAAAAGCAACAATATAAAAAATGAGCTAAACAGTGTTTATATACAAATAAATTTCAAATTTCAGTGTAAATAAAGTTTTATGGAAACACAGTCATCATGTTGTCCACAGCTGCTTTTGTGCTAAAACACCAATCAGTAGTGTGTACCACAAGAAGGCTAAAGTCAGCATTGTCTGGTTCTTTTCAGAAAATACGTGCCCAACAAGACAACCGTCTATCTGTCTGTCTGCTGATTCTGCTTCTTTTCTTTCCTTTTGAGATGGGGTACCCCTACTCTACCCAGGCTGGACTTGAACCCCTGGGCTAAAGCAATCCTGGCTCAGCCTCCCAAGTAGCTGGGACTGAAGCAACTGCCACGGGGCCCAGTTGTCTGATTCTTAACTCATGATTGATGGCAAATATTCTTAGGTATTACTTCTTGTTATTTTTTTCAAATAAGATACAGACTAATTTCATTAAATTAATAAAGAAAGGTCCATTGGGATGTTAACTGAATATGGCAGCATCAATAAGTGAAATTAGCAAAGATTGGCCTTTTATAGCACTTATTACTTTCACCCAATAACATGATATGCCCAAACTCCCTCAAGGAAGAATTGTGGGTTTCTTTTCTATGCCTTCTATTTTTCTTACCAGTTTATTTTGAAACATACATATCTTTAAATATTTCTAATAGAATCATTTCCTCTGTCACATTTTCTAACTGAATATTATTAATATATAAAAAGCTCATTGGCTTCTGACCTTGCTTCTAGTACTTCTCTGTTCCTCTTGGGTGTCTCTGATACACAACATAGCCCTGATACTGTATTCCCTTTTATTTGCTCCTTCTCAAGTATCTCCTTTCTCTGTCCACAACATGAAACAGAATCACAATTTAAATTGATTATCATCTGAATATTGGTTGAGCATCTGTTCTTAAGAGGGCTCAAGCATGAAGCTACCCAGGAAGGGCTTGGTTAACTCCATCATGATTCAGGGAATTCTCTGAACAATCCTACCGTTTCTTAGAAAGCACGGGGAAGCCATCCATAGTAGGCCTCTGGAAGACTGGGCTTGGGAGGGAGACTTCCTTTTTCATTTTCTTGTCTTTTTCCTGTACTGTGTACATGCATCACATTTATAATAAATGCCAAGCCTTTTGACTTAAAAGAAAGTAAAAATAAAATTGAGACTAACATTTTCAATTATAATTGAAGACAGTATACGTCAATCAGCTCCTTAGGACAGAGTAGGGAAGCCAGCATGTGAGAAGATCAAAGTCAAGACAATGTCTGGTACTGATGAGGAGCTGGACAAGGACTCCTGGTGCTCACCCAGCAGGAGGCAGGCCAGGTGGGCAGGAGGCAGGGTGCTTGGGGTCGTCCCTAAGCCAGGTCAGCCATGGGGATGATGGCTATCTCTATTGGTCTGTGTCTCTGTCTGCACGTGTATGTATCTGTTATCCCCCCTTCCACCCAGGGAGACACTGTCTCTACAGATGGATGAATCTGGTGATGCTGTCCATGTAGACAGCTATCTAGAGAGATGGGCAGAGATAGAGGGATGCTGATATGAGAATGGATACAGATGTGGATTCTCCACTCCCATCCAGCTGTAAGCTCACGTACACCTTCATTTCAAGATGACTTGGCTGATATACAGTGGGTGGTGACGGATCCCGTGCAGCCTACAGATCTCCAGGGCTCCCTGGCTGCAGGCCTTTCCCTGATAGATTTGCACTAGGCATATGATGACTGTGTCTGGGTTGATTAAAGACGGCTAACTACCTGAGCAAATCCCGGGGGAGGCACAACACTCGAGGCCCCTGTCACCACTGAATCCATTAGCTCCTCTCCTGCTTTGAAACGTGACAGAATTTAAGTAAGTGTTTGCCATCTTCCTGTTGCAAGGTCAGAAGCCACCGACTGACCTGGGATCCTCTGCATGAACATAAAAGCCTGTGTCAGGGGGACCCTGGGAAGCCAGCTGGGGAGGCAGAGCAGTGCCTACGGGCCTAGCAGACACGAAGGCCTGGCGCAGGCAGCTCAGGACCCACAAACCTGCATTTCCTAAAATTTACTATTTTAGTTTGAATTTCCATGTTAACAATACAATGGAATTTTTTTCTCCAATTCTAAACTGTTTCTATCAATTTGTCATGGATTAATCCAAATTTATATTACTGGTTTGCTAAGAAAGAAAGAAACAGAAGAAAAACAGAAGAAAGAAAGAAAGAAAGAAAGAGAAAGAAAGAAAGAAAGAAAGAAAAGAAAAGAAAAGAAGAAAGAAAGAGAAAAGGTGACAAGGTCAGTGTGTTTTCCATTTCCAACATGGTCACGATGACATCTGTCAGTCATAATGCGGAAAAAACAAAACCAAGCGGCTGAACTAGGCAAGAAGCTTGTTGCTATCTAACACGGACCGGAGTCACTCTTCGTCTTTCATGACATCTGCGTTGCCTCGCTGATTCGTAAGCCTGATTATCTACATTCATTGCTCTATCCTACCGTTACCAGAATTCAACGTGCATGCTAAGAAGTCAACGGAATGAGTAATATTTTTGTTCCAAAAGAACTACTGTTACAAAATATTGCAATAATAAGCACAAAACACTTGTGAACTTAAAATGACCCTGTTAGTGTTATGGAAAGAAAAACAGATTGTTTATTTAATTACTTATCATAGTTCTAGGACTGCTTAACCATTGAGCCACATCCCCAGCCCTTTTTATTTTTTGAGACAGGGTCTCACTAAGTTGCTTAGGGCCCTGCTAAATTGTTGAGGTTGGCTTTGAACTTGCACTCCTCCTGCCTCAGCCTCCCAAACTGATGGGATTACAGGTGTACACCACAATGCCCAGGTAATTGGTTGTTTTTAAAAAGAATCAAACTAAAAAAAATCAATATTTAAATATTAGCTCATAGCATGAGATACATAAGAGAGTAAAAGAAAACAAACACTTGTAAGTCTTCAGACCTCCCCAATTTAAAATGGGTCCCCATCACCCACATCTGTAGGTGTCATGCCCCTGTCATATTAGGATCAAATGTCACCTATCAGCACATCTTTTTCCTTGACTGCTAAGCCCCCTCTCCCTGCTAAATGATAAACCCACATCTGTGGGAGCCACCAAGGATATGCCTTGAGTTCTGTTAAAACAGGACAAGTTCTTCCAGGCTGAGGATGGAGGCTCCAACGTGTTCATCAATGTATCTGTGTAAAGCGGTGAGAAGGAAAAATGGGTAGGACCTCAGGTTCTCCTGCGACACGCCAAGGTGCAAGGCGTGCGGGCAGCAGGTGTGGTTTCTCAGGGCCTTGGTGTGAAACTCAGTGGGTCCATCTCACAGCATCGGCTGTGGACTCTGGGAGAGTCACGTGGCACAGGGCAGGTGCTGAACTTCACCCTTCTCCCATCTACCTCTGTGGCTGCCAGTCAATGAAAGGACACTGATGTGTGAATAGCAATGGCACTGAGATGGAAGGGTGTCCAGGGGCACCTCTGAGCTTGGCCACTACCACTTCATTCAGTTCTCACAAAACCCACGTGAGCTACCCCACATTTCACTAACAGTACTCATATCTCATTTAATTCTCTTGACCACTTCACAAATTTCCTCCCAATACTTTACTCTGAAAAAATTTCCAACACAGTGGCAAAAATTGAAGAGTGAACATTCAGGGATTTCTAATGAACATTCTCGATTGCTTTATAATGTAGTTATCCCTGTTTACTGATCCAGCAATCTGTCTTGTTTTCTGTGCATTTTAAGTAACTTGAAGAGATCAGTATGATTTCACTGTTGAATGCTTCAGTATGCATGTCATTAAAGTGGAGTTGAATATTTAGTTGGAAAAATTATGCATATGGTTACATGTGTACATTTGTAACTTTTTAAGAAAAAGTTAAGTGTCTTCAAAGTGTATATCATGATATTTTTCAATAAACATATACAAAAGGCAATGATTCCTAAAGTCAAGCACGTTGATGCCTAACAGTTATTTTGTGTGTGTGTGGTCAGAGCACCTAAATCAATTCTTAGAAAATTTCCAGTATGCAATACTTCATTATTAAAATTAGTCATGCTGTATCTTCTATCCCTGGTACTACTCAATAATTTCATTTATCTATGTAAAAAAACCTATAAAGAATATTACTATATTTCAGGACAGAAAGACAGAAACCACAGCATTCCATGCCATCCCTTACCCCTCTTCCCAGAGGGGACCAGTTCTGATTTTTCTCTTCTTTCCATTGGGCTTCCGTCACTTCAGCCAGGGCCCTTGTGATCTGCTGCCTGGCGCCCGCTATCATTTTGCCCTCTGATTGCCCTGGGTGCTCCCCAGTGCCAACACTTCCTAGGGCGTCAAGTCATTCTGTTGCTGGACACATGATTTTTTCTTGCTTTGGCCTATTTTAATAAAATTGCAACAAATGTTCTGCACAAAGGAAAGAGACCTAGAAGTTGAATTGCTGGACCACAGAGCAGGTATGGTTATTTCCAGAGGAACTGCAGGATCTTTTTCTCAACTGGTTATGCTTCGTGTAGTTGCACACACCTGCCAACGCTGGTGAAAGGCCCGCACGTGACAGCCAGTGTTTGGGTCATGATAGCGTGCTGTGCTTTTGATGTGCATCGCCAGGTTGACCGACGGATTTGAGGCCGTTTTCCTGTGTTTATGGGCTCTTTGCATGTCATGCCTCATGACACACCTGTTCAGGTCTTTGGTCTCCTTTCCAATTGAGTTCTTTTTCTCCAAATTATAGAACTGGAGGAATCGTTTCTTGACAGAAGTCCTTGGTCAGATATGTGCTTTGCAAAGTTTCCCCTGTCTGTGCCTTGTCCATGCATATTCCTAACTGTGCCTTTTGATGATAAAAGTCTGCTCTTTTAAAGTCATGCTTTCTCCCCTGTATAAGAAACTCATTGCCCACTTTAGCTGCAACAAAGGTACTCTTTTCTTTTCATACAGCAGCTTCCTAGTTTTAGACTTATGCTCAGCCACTATTAGATGATTCCTCTATTAGTCCTTATGCCAGTACCACAGGTCTTGACAACTAGAGCTAACTAGAGTAGATCCTTTAATTTTGTTCTACCTTTACAAGATTACTCTGACAATACTGCATATATGTCCTTCACATTTCAATATAGGTTTCATAATCAGTTTATCCACAGCTATAAAAGCCTCTTGGGATTATTAGTGGGTTTAATTGAATTATATAATGATCATGAGAAAATTTCCATCTTAATAACTTTAAGGTTTACTTCAGTAAATTGTACCATATATGTTGTTCCATTTCTTTGATCATTCAGAAGCATCTTCCAGCAACTGTGTAATGAATGTTAAATGTTCAGATCCAACCTGTCTTTTCTTAAATTCATAATTAAATGTTTTACAGGTGTGACAAAGCTGTAAAGGGAAGCACGTTTACTTCTCTTTTCAACTTCTTCCTGTCACCATATAAAAACACAATGGATTCTTGCATACGGACCTCATCTCCTTCACTCCTGATGCATCATGTTTGTTCTACAAGCTGTTTGATTCCTTATGGCTGTCTATGTAAATAACTGGTCCTGCCTGACAAGAGCCAGATTCTGCTGGTTCCTTTCCTTGTTTCATGCCATTTTTTCTTGGCTCACTTCAACAGCATGCCTGCAGGGAAACACTGAGTGAAGGCACCCCTCTCTAGACCTCTCAGGGAAGTGCTGACTGTTTGAGTACTTTGGCTGGACATTCCTCATATCCTCCTTATTGGTTTGAAATTGCTTCTTTCTCTCCTAAACTGCTAAGAGCTTTCCTAATGAAAGAGTGCTGAATTTTGCCAAATGCTGCTTCTTCCATTAATTGCAATATTCATATAGATTTTATCCTTCATTCTGTGAAAATGGTGAACTAAACTGATTCTCAAATACAAAAAAAAAAAAAGAAAGAAAGAAAACCCTGTATTATTGGGACAAATCTAACATGGATGAGATATGCATATGTTGGTGGATTTGAGTTGCTAAGACTTTTAGTGAGGATTGTGCTCATAAACTCACTAGAAATGTGAGTTAAATTTATTACTAAATATTTTATTAAGCTTTTGGTGTCTGGGTTATGCTGTCCTCATGAAATGAGTTGAGAAGTACTCTCTTTTCTTTTTGGGAATAATGTGTGTAAGACTGGTGTTCTATGTCCCCTGATTGTCAATGCTTCATTTTAAGAGCATTTTTTTTCTTATTCTAGTCTATTGGTTCTGTCTTCAAGTATTTGAAGCACAAACACAATCATGACTCTTACGTCTCCCTGATTAACACACCACTGCACTGTTGAGAAGTGTCTAGTAATTCTGTGTCTTGAAACCAGCCATAAAGGACATTCATAGGGGGACTTCCATTTCAATTAATGTATTGTACTCTTGGATATACATCCAGGTTATTGCTATGTTGCTGCATTGGTGTTGTGACTACAAGATGTATTCATAACTTTTCAAAGCTGATTTATAATTCATTTTGTACCACCTGATAGAATATGAGAATCTGACCTGTGTAGGTCCATTTCAATTCTACAATACACTATATGTGGTAAAGATAGTACAAATTCCCCAAATTCCTCAATAAAATGTCCAGTTTAAGCTTCTGCATGTATTTTTTTAACAATCAGATAAAACAGGATTTTTTTTCTAAGAATTACAACCATGTATAATTTCCAAGGCTCACGTTTTTTCCTTTGCAATCGGGTTTCCACCACTTTAACTTCGTCTGAAGTGGTTCCTGTACTATTTCGTACAGTGCAGTTCTGCTGGTGAAAAAGACTTGGTTGTTGATTTTTAATAAGCCCTCATTCTGTTTTCATTCTGGAAGGCTATCTTCAATGGCTAGAGAGTTGTGTTCTAAGGTGCCGTTTTCATTAGAGCACTTTAGCAATGTCATTCCAATGTGTTCTGACCTCAAGGTATTTCACTCAAATGTCAGCTGTCATTCTTAGTGTTGGACCCCCAGGACATGTCATGTTCTCTGTCTTGAAGATTTGCTCTTCTTATTTTGCATCAATTTGACCAAGTAGTGGCGTTGTTTGCATTTAGCTTGATGGGGTACTACTAAATCTGAATATGTACATTTAGATTCTTCCTCATATTTGGATAAATTTGACAAAAATCACTTTAAATGTTTCCTAATTGTCTCACTCATCTTATTCTGTAACTTTAATTACATATATTTTGGTCTTATTAATGTCACACAGGTTACCAAGGTTCTGATTTCTTTCTTCAAAAGATCATTTTCCTCTCTATTTCTCAGTTTGGATAATTTCTAATGACCTGGCATCAAGTTCATTCTCCTTCTATCACCTCAAACAAAATATCAATTTCACCTGTTAATGCTTTAACGGTATGTATTTCAATTTCCAATTCTTAAGTTTGATTTGGTTCTTTTTGGTGGTTTCTATTTTTCTGTTTTTTCTCTTAACGTTCACTCTGAACATATTTTAGTTTGCTCTCTTTTTTTGTACTTAATTATAGCTACTTTAAAATTCTTGCTGGAATCTCTGGTTCTCTGTGCTCCCAAGAGAAGCTCCTGTCCACACTCATCTTGAGAGTCAGCAGAGGATCCTGCACTCTCTGTGCAGCGCTGGGGACTTGCTCTGTGGGCATATCTCCTGGAGAACCTCCTCTCTCGCCTTATAGCTACTCAGGGACTGATGAACTCTTTCTTCTAGTGGAACAATCCAGGAATTTGGAGATTTCCTTTTAAATTTCACCCATCCATTATGTTACCAACGAGGCTGTTCTCTGAGGCCAAAATTCATAAACACAGAAAACTCACTCAGGTGCTCCTCTGTTCTTCCAAGAAAGTGACCCAGCCTAGCTGTGCTTCTTTTTGGCCACTCTCCAGTGCCTTTAGGTAGTTTTGCTTTATATTTTATCCAAGGTTGTATTGTGCAGCCACCCCACCAAGTCTAGAAATAAAACTATTACCCTACTGAAAGATGAGAAAAGAAGGCACAGAGTCTAAGTAACCTTCCTAGGGCTTACTATTCCAGGGAACATTTTTATTCCAAAAGACAATGAATGTCTCAATTTGACAGGAAATCTATCTGAGCTACTTATAAGGATTCCTTAGTTGCCCTGGTCCTAACCCAGGCCGCTATATGTCTTTATTCCCACCACTCAGTAAGCCCACCAGGGAAGACCATATTTGGGCTCAGAGTGGCTGTATACCATGGCTTGTAGCACAAATTTCTGAGGAATTCTCTCCTGCTGGGAACATGGAGTGGTGTAAGGAATGGTGGAGAGGGCTGGCATGCTGACTGTTCAAATACGGCATCTTGAGATGAAGAGCAGTCTCCCAGCTTTAAGATGTTTCCCACTTTAGAGCTAAATGAAAGCAAGTTCTCAATATAATATGCCCACAGTTCCAAAACACTCGGTCACTTCAGAGTAATCAGATAGACAAAGAGCTAATTTGTTGCAAAACAAAAACTGCAGCAACAAAATGGAAAACAAACACCAACAGAACACTTGCCATAGAGAATAAAATCCCTTTGAAAACGCACAGGCGGTAAGTTGGAACCCAACTATTCCAGGTTCGGGAAAGGTGAGAATAAAGAGCTGAGTGTGCAGAGAGGAAGCCACAGCTGGATTTATGTACCTTTCTGAATGAAAGCTCTGGGAACACATTCCGAAGTTCTATTTTACTTTGACCACGAGCACTGTATCAACAACAAGTTCACGTTTCTCCTTGCACTGAAGATTTCAAAGTGCTTTTAGATAAATTAAGTGCTAAGAAGCAAATATCACATGTTGCACATTAAAGGCCCTCTCCGTCATGCATCTTTGGTCGATGAATGCTATGCTCGGGTACATTTTGCAGGACGCACGAGGCATACAGCAAGGAGCCCTCAGTATGCTGGGTCAACTCCAGATAGCTGGGGGGAGCTCTGCTGCGAATGGGTGCTCTGACAACCGAAGCTGAGTCCTTCCAGAGATACACGCAGATGTGTAGCACCAGCCCTTCTGCCCAGGGTTAGGACCCAGTCACGAGCTCTCTCCTCTCTTCCCTTCTCTCCTGCCCTTTTCTCTCACAGTAGGTCCCACTGCTTTTTAGAAAAGTCTCATCCTAGCTAGATCCTGATTTTAGCTAGGTGAGGGTCAAAAGCACATGTACGCATATTCGTTGCAAATTTTGTGGGAGGTAAAATCATTTTTAGAGTAGTGAAAATATACTATCCGTCTAGCATAAAGTGTTTTACAGAATGCACTAGAGCTTTGTGCACATGCTTTGAAAACCACCTTGCTTCTATGAACCACGTGTGATATTAAATTAAAATACCAGTTTAGTGTAATGCATTACTCTAATCTTACAGTCTGTTCAGAGAGACTTCCCCTGCCTCAGTGGCATACTGATCAGGATTTGAAATATCACAAAGTCTACAAGAAATAGAAAAACTAGCAACCTTCCCATTCTGAACTCAAGGAACATAGAATGTTATTTAGTATAGATGAATGAGGAATGCACTGAGCATATGGAGATGTTGGAGCTGCTTCATTAAGACTTACATCGAGGGGCTGGAGCAGTTGCTCAGTGTTTACGGTGCTTGCCTGGCATGCGTGAGGAACCTGAGTTCAAACCCCGGTACCACGTACACAAAGGGTTGGAGCAACGAGGGCCAAATCAAAAACTAAAAAAAATTGATTCTCTCTCTCTCTCTCTGTGTCTCTCTGTCCCTCTCTTTTAAAAAAATAAAAATAAAAAATACCTAGAGGGCTGTTGGAGCGCTTGCCTGGCATGGGCAAGGACCCAAGTTCGAATGTCATCACCATGTACACAACTAGGTGTCAGAGAAAGCAAGGCCAGATGAAAAACTAAATAAAGTTGATTCTCTCTTTCTCTCTTACTCTTTCTCTCCTTCACTCTCTTTTTCTTTTTTAAAAAGGACATACACCCAGAGTGGCCATAACATTAAATAGTTGCCTTTTCAGTAGAGATAAATCCATTCAAGTTAACCACACTAATTTTCTTGAAGTCTGCTGACTTTAAGTTTTCTAGCTTCACTGTCAAGCAAGACCTGCTTACTGTTTGGGGATGTGCTTAGAATAAACACCTTGGTTAGGAAATCCTCTAAGGGTGCTGAAGAGGGGTGTTGATAAGAGGGTTCAATTTGTCTCCATGTACAAAAGCTGCGCAACCCTTAACAAATGACTTATTTTGTAAGGCAGAAATGCTGCAGTTTCATACACTTAAGACAAAACAACATATTGAATAATGTCACTTTGTCCAGCAGCTGCCACACAGCAAGTGCTCTCAGAAGGTGGTGGTTATTATTTACCCACGAATCCTTGCAATTCTTAGACTATCACACTGGTTATGCAAGGTGTCACGAGACGGTTCCTTCATTCTGCTACCCTGTTTCACCTACACCATCTAGCAGGTCACTGTCCTGTTGACTCCAAAGGCCACCCTGCAAAAGCAGGTGCAAGAGAGGGGATGGGGAGGCATCTACCTTCTGTGATTAAAGGGCTGGCCTCTGCCCACTCACCCCCAGCAGCTCTGCAGGACACGCATGCACTTTCTAGACAACCTCATTCCTCCCCCAAGAGTCATAAACTGAGGCTGCAGATTTAGCACAGAACCATCTGTAGCAGCCCAGTGACAGCTCTGTTACTGCCACCTGCCTCCTGGGAGGGCCTGTGTGCAATGCAGGGAGCCAGAAAGAAAACATTTTTGGCTCTGTCCCAACGGGGGTCAGGAGAGGGGAGGTGGAGGCTTCACAAACACACAGGTTTCTGGTTAAGTCTAAAACCCAGAGTGCCATCCCCAGAGGACCAATTTCAAAATATTTCAGTCTGCAAAATATTTCCTTGTTGCTTTAGAAAATAGAAAAAGAATATATCTGCTTGCCAAAAATATACACACATAAAAGGCATGCAAACTCACAAACAGGCTTAACATTTCTTAACTACTGAAAAACAACCATGTTGTGTTTGCTTTAAAAACATCAATTTTGTTTTCCTATAGATTTGATTTTTTTATAGTAAATGATAATTTTTTTTGGCACCGATGTTAGAATAGACCATTTTGTGAAGGATGATCCATGGTATCTATTTTATTATAGAAACACAATTTAAAATACATTTTAAACTGATCTATAATTGGATTAGTAGAAATTAGCACCATTCCCAAAGAGTATATTTTAAATGAATGGCTTTACTAAAGGTATGCATGGCAACAGAATATTATTAGCCTAACTAGGGAAGTCCTAAGTTTTAGAAATATTTTAAAAAATAAATAGCTTTGAGAGAAGGAGGGATGATGGGGAGGGATCTAGGGAGAAAATCAACAACCTGGCATACCTTAACCACCCCCATAGCCAAATAATACTATGCAATCACTTAATGCTAGAAAATTCATATCTTGTATATATATATATATATATATATATATATATATATAATGACATTTATAGCTGTTGTAGGAGGAAAATATAGAAGAATCAAGAGACTGGGGGTGGGTAGTGTAGGGGTGACTCTGGATGAGAATCAAGTGCACATCATATTGTTACCTTATGTGCATTGATGATTGTACAACAACTCAACTCCTTAATAAAAAAGTAGCCTTCAGTTCAAAAAACAAAAGAGCAACATGATAGTAATGGCTAAAACTGAATACAAAAATAAACAACTGCTGAAAACAGGAATGCAAAAATATGGGCTGGGGGGTGTCCAGTGGTACAGCACACATATGGCGTAGGCAGCTCTGCGTTCCAGAACCACAAAAAAGTAAAACAAGTTAAATTAACTGCTGAAAAAGAATGTGCAAGTACTTCAAACTCCAAAATTCGACTTTCTCTTTATGAAATCAAAGCCATCATGTCACTACTGTTTGTTGAACATCTTTATGAAATTTAAATAAATTCTATTGTGTGTCTTAAAACAGCATTCCATGCTTAACATGCGGAAAGCAGGTAACTCAAACAAAAAATGTTGAAAATCACTCAGAGTCCCATGATGTACATCCTCTCAATAACTTGCATTCATATGCAGGGATTCTTCCTTATAAAAAGGGAATCACAATATTTTTATCATTTTGAAACACTTTTTACATAACAATGCCAATAAATATTTCCATATTGTTAATCTTCGGTATGTTTACATAATTGTATTTGGTTATAATAAAATTCGGAGAATTCCCTCTTTACTGGTGGATATTTTAATTCTTTCTACTTTTTGCCATTATAAAATATACACTGATAAACATTCTTGGAAGCAAGGTCTTCGCAAACATGTATTTTTCCTTTGGTAGGAGGTAGGATTTCAAGCTTCATTGGCAACTTGAGGGAATTCAGAAAACCATTGCTGTGTTTAACCAGCTTGTGCCCCTCTAGGAGACCTAGAGGAAAGGTCCTAGGTAGAGGTAGGGTCTCACAGCCTGGGCCAAGGTCATGCCACAGGGGTCCCATTAGACCGTAATGGGGCGGGTAGATTCCCGCGGCCCGGTGATGCCACACCTGCCGGGGCAGACAATATAACTCAATAAAATTAACACAAAAGAAGTTGACTGTCAAACCGTCTGCCCTGCCACAGGGGCATCCACACACTCTGGACTTCTGCAAGAGCACTGTGTGATGTTCATCCAGCACCTTGCTTCTCAGGAAGCGTCCCTGTCCTAACCTGAGGCTGTGCGTCGGTTCTGTTCCCCTGGAGAACGCTGACGGACAGGCCTCCAGGCACGGAGGCAGCCCACGCACTACCAAGGGCCCTGGTCCTCTGCGAAGCACTGCTTCACCTTGCAGGTTGGGGCAGGAGGCCCCGCCCATCGAGAGGGCGTGTCCAGACACGAGGCCACACCCATGGGGGGGCGTGATGCACAGGTGGGGATATGAGGCCACGCCCTTCAGTGGGGGCGAGTAAGGCCAGGCCAGGTCTCTCTCCTAGTTTCACAGACATCTGAATCACAGTGGTTGATTCACAGCTATAGCAAAGATAGGTTTGCCAATCTGTGTTATTTACAAGAGCATTACAGGGCACTAAAATATTTTAGTTGATCTATTTAAGATTCAATTTCACAATCATTCATATATATATATATATATATATATATATATACACACACACACATATATAGACATTTATGTTTCTTAAGGGTCATAATATAGAAGAATCAAGAGACTGAGGCAGGGTGATGTGGGGGTAACTATGGTTTAGTATCAAATGCATATCTTATTGTTACTTTATATGCATTTATGATTGTTCAACAACTCAACTCCTTAATAAAAAAAACTGAAAACAAAAGATTCTTCTGAAGATATTTAACCCATGGTTATTCTGGCCCAAATGTCAAGGAACCAACAAGTTTTGATTACGTTTCTCTGTGTTTTCATTTTGTGCCTGAAAAATGTGTGATTGTTAGCCATGGTGACCACAGTCCCTCAACTTCATCACAAATAGGAAGTGGCTTGGAATTGAACCTTACAAGGAAACCCTTGAATGAAATATTGGAGTACAAGACACACAGTTATAAAAGTGATCAAAAGACCACGTGGGTGACCTTAAATGAATCATTTAGTTTTCGTTTATAGAATCAACAAGACTCATGAGAAGCCATCTCAGGTTCCTTCCACCTCCAAGATCATTAATGGTTTAATAACTAACCTTTGCCCCTTGAAACTTCACCTTCCAACAAAAATGCGGTTTCCTGTGCTTCTGTGAGTGCAGGACTGAAGTTACATGAGTAAGGGAGAAGATTTAGTTCTTAGTCTCCACATTCCCTTGGGTCACCAGTATTGCCTTTCTTCTCAAATCTGAGTATTTCAGCTGCTCCATTGCAACCACAGGTTGGAGCTCAAGAAGCCAAAGTCATGCTCAGGGCAGCAGTGCAGTGGAACAATCAGTAAGAGTTAGACACGTGGGATGTGAAACACCAAGCTTTAAGGGTTACTTATTTATACCAAGTGGCCTGCGACTCAGAAAAGTAGAATTGAGAGCCAGGTATGGTAGTGCAGGCCTGTAATCCCAGCAACTTGGGAGGCCAAGGCCAAGGACTGCAAGTTCAAAGCCAGCCTCAGCAACTTAGTGAGGCACTAAGCAACTTAGCAAGATTCTGTCCCAAAATAAAATATTTAAAAAGGGCTGGGGATGTAGCCCAGTGGAACAATGTCCCTGAGTTCAATACCCTGGTCCTCCCCAAAGAAAGAAAAAGAGAAGGAGAAATGATAAGGAATTCTTAATGAAGAATTCTAATGAACCCCCAAGGCGGGGGCTCTAGAGTGTTTGGATGGTAGACACTCAGGCACATTTTTTAGGAAACTCAGGTCATGTCCTTCCGAAGTTTAACGTAAGTGCTGATCACTTAACGCCCACAGAGCAGGCCTGATTGCTTGTCACTGACTCTGTGTTTTCCACGATCTGGCCGATGTCAACCTCGTGCATCCTCTGTAAGAACTTGCCCATGCCACCAGTCAGGTAAGGCCACTCTTAGCAAGTGTGGTTCCCTGAACGCTTTTGCATCCTCAGACCTCTGCACCTGTGCGTGTTTTCCTGGGCCTCCCAGATTCTACTCTGTGGTGCTCTATTCTTTGCTGTCACCTCCTTCCCCAGGAATGGAGAGGCTCTGTGCTACTACAGAGCAGACTGCACACACTGCTCACCACCTGGAACCAAGGCTGCTTGTTCCCAGGTCTGCACTCCATGACACCACACTGGCCCTGAGGGATGTATGGTCATCCACAGCCATTCAGCAGACCCAATCTCCCCTCCCTCCCGCCCCTTTTTTTTAAGAGAAAGGGACAGTGAGAGAGAGAGAGAGAGAGAGAAAGAGAAAGAATCAACTTTATTTAGTTTTTCTCATGTGGCTTTTATTGCTCCAACACTTTGTTGTGTACATAGTGCTGGGGTTTGAACCCAAAACCTTGAGCATGCCAGGCAAGCACCATAACTGCTGAGCCACTGCTCCAGCCCCAGACCCAACCTCCTTTTGCAGAATGGCTTCTACTTTAGCATATTACAGTCAAAGTTACATCACAGTTGGTCTGACAAACAGCCCATGAATAGACATTGCAGGTCTTATTACCCTAGTTTAATTGGGAAGATGGGAAGTCTACAGATGTTGACTTAGATTCATGCCCAATTCATGATATAATGGCTAAGAAAAAGAGAAAAAATACACTTTGCACACAAAGGAAGCAACACAGCTGGAAAGAATAAGACTTTTTTTTTTTTTTTTTAGAACAGTTGCCCTTTGAGTAGAGTTAAGAAAGAGTTCACTTTGATCATGAACTGTGCTGTAAAGATAGGTGGTGAATGTTATCTGATTTAATTAGAAAATGAAATTTTTATACTTCATCTCCAAGAAGAAGAAAATACCAGTTCTGTCAGCGGTAGCATAAGCCATTAGTTCTTTCGGTAAGGAATTGTCCCAAGAATTTTTAGAAGCAAAAGTCATGGTCACGCATCAACACCTTTCCTCTGACTCTGTTTTCCCTCTCAATAAAAATTCCACCATAAACTCTCAATTACTCTGGAACTGAGACCAGGCACAACTCCCATGTCCTGAGAGAAATGGCTGTTGAAGAAGGAGGAGCTGTGGACACACACATTATCACACCAGCCTTAAGGATCCCTGCGTGCACAGTCCTGTCTTCCTCTTCAGGTGTTTACTAAGGGTTCAGAAGACACTTCTGACTGAGCCATGTGGAGAGTCCAGATCAGAGCCTGAGATGTCCAATATTAAAGTCTCACACAGTAAGACTGGCAATGGGGAGGTGGCCTGGCCAGGAAATGCTCTCTGGTGGGAGAAATGCGCGTGTATAAAAGGAAAACTCTGCTCTGATTTTGAGCTCTCTAAATGCCAAATGAACAAGACGTGAGCGTTTCTAAAGCTCACATCCCAGAATATTAAAACCAAACGCCAGAAAGTTAATCTCTTAAAAGAACAGAACTGATATGATGGGAAAGGAGGAGGTGAGGAGAGCAGAGAGCTCTTGCCCCCATGAAGACAGAAGATGTGGGGCGGGGGAAGGGCTTGCTGCACCCAAGCTCCGCACAGTGTCTTGAGTCAGATCTGGGTGAGCCATTTCCTTCCTGCTCCGATGGTCTGCCTTTGCGAATGATTCGAAAGGTTTTCACTAAGTGAGAAAGTGTATGCCAAATGACTACAAAAATTAAGCAATTATACAAATTTTATATATTTCTGTACAAAGAAGCCCAACAAAATCAAGACCAGAGGGGAGTTAGGGAAACACTAGAAATAAAGATGACTGGTGGAGTCTGAATTTCTAAGCTGCCTGAAGATCTTAACCTCAACAAAATCATGTCCCTGACTGGCAAGAATTTCCAGGTTGACATAATGTGAAGTATAAGGACAGAAGCAAACCTTGAAAACCAGGCAAACCACCCTGGTAATTAAAATAAGAGACCATGGTTCTCAAGGTATCTGTGTTTACCTGTCACTGTAGGAAGACGGGACAATGCTAAGATCCGTCACAGATGTTGGAACAACCTGGCAGAGGTGTCTGGAATGCAACCCTGGTTCTAAGGCTACAGGTGGCACAGCAGCAAAACTTCAAGGGCTGAGGCAGCTCAAAGGTACAGTGACTGCCAGGCATGTGGAAAGGTCTGCATCCTGTATCTGGCGCTGCAAGACAAACCAACCAAATCAAAGCCTGCAGCAATAAATGGCATATGCAAGCCATTTGCACGTGTGAAGAATGATCCAACCTGCTGTCCCAGAGTGGAGAAAAACTGTTCATATCACAGTTGTCCCTAGAACAATGCTATGTCAAAGATAGATACAGATTGTAAAGAATCTTGCAGATTTAATATCAGCTAAGTGATGAATTATTAATATAATCTATTTATAATTATTTACAATGTATTTACAAAAAGCCCATTTGGAATTGGTTCATATGTTATTGAAATAGCCTGTAATGAAAAGTTGCTACTGATATAGTTGATTTTATTTATTTTTTCCCAAGACAAAATAAGATAAGTAGAAAATTCCTAATAGTATTTTGCCCCTTTCCTGGCATAATCACAGAACATTACACAAGGTCATTGTGGTGACCAATTCCACCATTTTGCTACTGAGGAATCTGAGGATCACAGTGTGACTTAGCTCAGGCCAGTGCCATCGCAGGACACCCAGGGCCTCCTGGGTGTGCAGACTTTACCTCCGCAGAGTGGGGTTCACTTCTGCAAGCTCACTTAAGAGGAAAGTGCAGCTTGGGTGCTCAGGGACTCAGAAGAACGGTGCCCCTCTCTCAATGCTGAACCGCATTCCTGGCGAATATTTCGCAGCCTCCCTCAAACATGACGGCCCACCTGGGGGTCCTTCTGGCTGAACCCAAATTCTCCCTCCCTGATGCACACCGGGCAATGGCTCCTCACTCCAGGAGAAAAGCCCTTTTTGTAAACTAGGTTTTTGTTCACTATTAGAAGCAAACGCTGAGATTTCTTTTTCTTTCTTTTGCAGGAAGCCAAGTTAAGTTTCCTGAAGTATCTTTCTGAGGACTGGAGACGCTGTCAGTTGTTAAGTGGAAAAGTTTACATTGCTGACCTTAATTCAGTCTTGCACTTTCTTGCCTTTGCCACCATCTGCGGTTTCAGCTAATGCCTATCGATCCTCTCTTACTCAAAGCCTTGCACACCACCAGGTTGTCTTAAATGGATTAGGGAAAGCTGGGCTGCCTAGGACTCAGCACCAGGTCCTCCACCAGCCGCTGGCCACCCGTTGCCCAGGGGGTTCAATAGTGTCTTCATATTCTCCTTTGAGCTTTTTACACATTTCCACAGTGGACATGTGTGGCCAATCCCCAAGACCCTTCAGACACAAGACCTTCCCTCTTCTGGGGAGTGGCTTGGAAATCTTGGGTCTGTGAACACATTTGTTGGATACCGGTCCACATCGTCATGGAACAAGCTGACTCCTGTCCTTAGGCTCAAGACACCTACTGGGCTAAAATCAGTTTTCTCTGCAGCTCCAACCACAAGGATGTGGGCACGATTTCTAGTGTTTTGCAGGATGAGGCCTCCACATTCTGGTCCCAAATAGCATCTGAAGACATAAATGATCAAAATGGTGTTCATCTAAGCAGACTTCTCTCCCCTCCTGATATTAAAGAGGGTGCATGAAGAACTAATCATAACCGAGGGTGTGTGTGTGCTGCCCAGTGGTTACTGTGCTAGGAAAGGCCAGTCCAGCGAACATGCCTCACTTCTGCATTTATTTCTGCATCCTTGAAGACACTGAAAGCGCTTTTGATCAATGCCTCAATGAGTGGCCGGTTCCTCATTTATGTGTGCTTTGAAACAGACTCTTGAAAAATATCAAGTGAACTCACAAGTAACTCCGAATGTCAAAGGTCCAGCCCAAAAGGGAGCAAGGAGAACAGAGCCTTCCTGCAGGTGCAGTCCACAAGCGGGCGACTGGCACGGGACAAATGTGGCCACAGCCCTACGGGCTTATGCCTGGTGCCAGCTCATTTCTGCATGCCAGGGCTTCGGAGAAGAGAAATAAAGGAACACTTTTTGCCTTTGAAAGACTGCTAGCAATTCAACTTGTTTAAAACGTACTGAACACTTAATTCAGAATGGCAATTTCCGAAATTCATCTTCTCTGGTGGCAGTTAATGCTCCTTGGTTGTGTCCCTCTATGGTCATGCATGTCATTAGGTTCCTGCTGTCAGGAGTGTCAGGAGAGGAATGAAGCCCTCCATTTTCTTTGGGGTGACCTCTGCTATGGTTTATCTGAGCTCTCCTGGGATGGGACAATACCTCGGATCAACCAAGGTATCTACACTGTGCTTTCTGCAGAGCCCAGGGTCCTTGGCAGGTCACATGGTCTAGGAACGTCACAGGTGCAGGAAGAGCTGTCTGTCATGCAAAGAAACAATGGCTAAACCAGAGAGACGCACCTGCGGAGGCAGTTGGAAGTTCACAGAGGGGGACCCTGCACGTGGGACCAGCTCCCAGCTCTACACCTGTCAACTGGTGGCCTTGAGCTCCTGGGTCACCCTCTCTATGTCTCCCAGCATTGCTGTGGTGAGTAAATAGGTGACACATTCAGAGGGTTCCTAGTAGTGCTGCAGAGTGTCACTGTCACCAGCTCCACTTGATATCATAGTGAGTCCCTTCCGTTTCTGTGTAGGTGCAGTCCTTCAAAACTTCCCCTTTGCAATAAGAGTGAATCCCAATTCCTCATCTCCTTATCAGCCTGTGGATGTGGCCTTCTGCCGCATGATTAGGACAGTTCAAACAGGAGAAACAGGTCTAGATCATCAGAGAGACCCAATAAACTGTTTTCTCTGTGGAAAGAAAACAGTGCTATTTGAATAAATAAAGCTGCCATGTTCAGAGGGAGATAGAATACCTTGAATATGTTTATAAATACTATGTTCTATAGGACTAATCCTCAAAAAATGATCTCTCTAATCAAATTCACTTTGAAATCAGATGGGAATGAGGCCACAAACACGGCAAGAGATGAGAAATAGACCAAACAGATGATTTCAAAGAAAAACGCTCTTCTGTATGGATGTGATTGGGAGGGTTTTTCACATAAAAGCAAGGGCAGCCTTTGTCTAGATCGATCAATCACAACACCGAACTGCTTCGTCACTCAGCCCACCACCGTTTCTTGCACATAGCGACAGGAAAGGGCTATGTAGACACAGTGTTGAAGACTCAGGTCATTGCTGTCCCAAGCCTTGGAACAAGGAGAGAGCTCAGGGCAATGCCCTGAATGGCACGACAGATGTCAGCCACCCTGGTGGGTGAAGCCAGCATGGTAAAAGTGCAGTTGTACTCTGCAGTTGTCATTGGCCAGGCCTCCCATTTGGCTTTTTAAGAGAGAGGGACAGTGAGAGAGAAAGATCAAATCAATTTTACTTTGTTTTTCATTGGCCTTCATTGTTTCCACATTTCGTTGTGTACGTGGTGCTGGGGTTCGAACCCATGGCCCTGCGCATGCAAAACAAGCACTGTAACCTCCAGGCCACGGCTCCAGCCCATCCTGTCTGGCTTTTTAATGGAGGATCGAATGGCACCCTCTTGGGGACGTGCTGCTGTTATATAAAAACATTCGATTCCACATCCACGGTCTAACCAATTCCACATATTCAGACGGGCACGGATACACCATCAAGGGAACTGCGAGACTTTGATCTGAAGAATCAAACAGCCGAGTTGAGGACCTGGGTGGCTCTGCAGCAGGTCTACCCAGTGTGACTCTCCAGGGGCACTTGGGGGCCCATGTTCATCACTGTATCTCCCCTGCATATTTTATTTTTTGCTCGCCTTCTATGATGCTCCATGTTGCTGGAAGACAGAGAGCTGCAGGGACTGGAAGATTTCCAGCAGCCATAAAGGCAGAGGATATTGATGGAATGGAACTCAAGAACAGTTAGCTAGTTGATGCCAGTTCCATTAAAGCCATATGACCTGTTCACTCCTTTTAACTTGAAAGAAATCACAGATCGCACCTTTTATGAATAGATCCCAAACATGGTGAGGTCAAAGGTTAAATCTGTCCTCCAAAATGTCAGGAACATGAACAAGCCCAATGGGTCACATTTAAAATAATGGGTGGAACAGCAAAATTAGCTGATTAATTCTGAGATGCATAATGTGCAAAAAAGAATAAAATTTCAAAAGGTAATGCAGTCAGTAAAATGCCTCCTCCTTAGGTGACTTGAGAGCCTGATGTTGTCCTACAGAGGCAGCTCCAGAAAGCACAGGAAAGTCAATCTAATACATTATTACTGGTTCCTCGGCTGAGGGGATGAAACAGCTCATAAACACACTGAGATTGCTCGAAAAGATAAGCATTCGATTAAAATGTAAAGCCTTGGAATTCTAGCCAAAGCAATAGGCTTTGCTGTCCTAAGAGCTGTGCTCATCAATATCACCAGTGCTTCCGACTATTTAGTCATGTGTGTGTATGTCTGTGTGTGTCTGCGTCTCTGTGTATTTGTGCCCTTGTGTATGTGTTGGTGTGTCTGTGTGTGTCTGTGTGTCTATGTGTGTGTCTTTGTGTGTCTCTGTGTATATCCGCGCGTGTGTGTGTGTATCTGTGTATGTGTACTCTGGTGTATATCTCTGTGTGTCTGTGTGCCTCTGTGTATGTGTGTCTGTGTGTGTGACTATGTCTCTGTGTGTGTCTTTGTATGTGTGTCTCTGTGTATACCCGTGTGTGTGTGTGCACTTGTGTGTGTGTGTGTCTGCATTGTTTGCATGCACACTCCTGGGTGACAATGATTCAGAGGACCTGCTTATGTAAACTTCAGTAATGGGGAAGAGGGAACTGATATATCTTCTGCTCAGTACATAAAGTGACACTAAATGAGGCCTTCTGCACACTGGCTGTGAACAATAAATCATCGCAGAGCTGACACACCACCAGGGTCTTGGTGAGAGAGACCAGGGGCTTTTCCTTAATATGTCATAGGAGTACCCGCTCAAGTCTTATTTCATGCATATAAAAATAAATAACTAAGGGATACAAATACTGAAATTATCATAAAGTATAATTATTAAATAAAATAAGGGATATAAATACTGAAAACTATCATAAGGCATAACTATGAAGTATGATTTTACACAGACATGCTTATCAACTTGGAAAAAGTTGACCAAAACCTGTAAGACTGTTTGGAGCACCTGACTGGCTGGCAGGTTGAAGCAACTCAACACTAAAGTTGAGAATTTTTTCTTAAAGATCAGCAGTAATTAGTCAGAAAGCATAATTTAAAAAAAAAATTTTAAAGAGAGAGGGACAGTGAGAGAGACAGAGAAAGAGAGAAACAACTTTATTGAGTTTTTCACATGGCCTTAGTTGCTCCAACACTTAGTTGTGTATGTGGTGCTGGGGTTTGAACCCGGGTCCTCATGCTTGCCAGGCAAGCGCCGAAACCGCTGAGCCACCGCTCCAGCCCTAAAAAATTTTAAAAGCTATTCACAGTTAACAAAATAAACCAAATATTCAGAAATCAAGAAGAAATGTGCAAGGCCTACATAAACAAAACTACAACATTGTGTGGGCCTGTGGGAAAATATCACATGAATAACGTACCACTAGTGTGCCCCACAATATTCCTGGGGTGAGGATACAGCAGAGAGTCAAAGTCAACACTCAAAGCCAACCCATTCAAAACGGGCACTTGGGAGAAACTGAATGATTCAGTGTGATTGGCGGAGGAGAGCAGGTGAAGGTGACTGTCATGGGATCCTGGAGTAATGTGGGTGGCTTCCTCCTAAAAGACAGCCAGTGCCCAGACAGGGCTGGGTGTCTACTGGATGCCCAGCGTGTGACCTGGGCAGGTCTGGGGCCTGTGGCGAGGCCCTGTTATGCTGCAATGCTAAAGTCCCAGCAGACCCGAGCTTTAACAAGTCATGTAGATTCCCCCAGATCTGCAGAAAGAGCTTCACATTGCTGCAAAACCTGTCTCAAAACACTTGTTTGCATTTTATTTAATATTTAAATGCAGCTGTTACAAGTTATGAAAAAGGAAAAAAAGAAATTGCTCAACTTTATCTAGTTTCAGAAGGAGCCCAGGTGTGTCATTTTAGGCCAGGATTAATCAAAATTTTATCCTTCTTATGAACAATTAAAAATCAAGGGCAACAAAAAGCCAGGGATGCTAATTAATATATTTCTTAAAACAATAAGCACACGATGAAGATTAAATGTCAGAAAAAAGAGGCCGCGGACCTTCTCGCTTCTGTTCTCCATGAGGACCACACCTCAACACCCTCAGCTCGTGCTCAGTCAGAAGTCTTAAGCCATGGATGGCAAAAGGTGATGCTCAAAATGACATCTTCACACACAGGAGGAGCCCCACCCAAAGAAACTCCAAGTGACTTCTAGACAGCAAGGAGACGGAGACTTCCAAGTGCGTCTTCCTCTATGCTAGGAAAAATTTGACACTCATGTTTAACTGCTTAAAAAAACAAACAAACAAAAAACCCAAAAGTTTTGAAAGTTTGGAAGGTACAGAAAAAAAAATAACAAACACCCGTGAGCCTGCCATAAATGATTAAAAAAAGACCCCAGCATTTCCCAAAATGAGGAGCACCTCTGTCCTCTCGAGAGCAGCCCTCCGCATCCAGGCCTTTTCTATCTTTTCACTCTCACAGACATCAGCACAAACACACAGTTTAACTTTACAAAATGACATCACCCACAGGCCCAGGATTCAGCAACTTGTGATTTCTCCCCAGCTCTGAGGTTTCAGATGTCTGTCTCTGCTGGAACATATAGATCCTGCTCCTGCCATCGTCTCTCGGGCTTCCATCTTTGAATTCACCATGGGCTAATTATTCACTTTCCTACTGATGGAAACCTGGTTGCCAGCGACTGTTTACTAATGTAAGAGATGTCAAATTGAATATTCCGGAACCTGTCTCCTCGGGGACATGCAGTAGACACGTTGCAGGTATCAACACGTATCATTCCTGCTTCAGAGGCGGGTGTAAGTACCTGTGTCCAAGGTAGACCTGCCAGTTCCCACTTCCAGCACAGTATTGTGATTCTTCACATGAGTCCCACTGTGGGTACTGGGGCGTAAAAGCACCACCAGCCAAGGGCTGGTGGGACGGGGCCTCATGTGCTATTGCATTTACAGACCTCTGACTTCCGGGAAGACAGAAAATCTCTTCCCTGATTATTTACTATTTGAATGTGCTCAGAAAAATACATTTTCTATCCCGTCTACATATGTGTACATATTTATTCATGTTTGTTTGATTCCTGATTTACAGGGGAGAGAATTTTATCACCTGAATTTACTGCAACCACTCTGTTCTAGTCCTGGTCGCTTCTTCATTTTCAAAATAGAATCTTTGTATGATTGAAATTCAAAATTTAATAATATTGAAATGATGAATTTTCCCATTTTTGTTAGTGCTCTTTGGGTCCAAAGTTCTCACAAAGCCTGAACCATAAAGGAAAACAAAATTTAAGATTTAAGTATAGCATGTTAAAATCACTTATATGGCAAAAGTTATTGTTGGCTAAATCCCTGCTTGAAACTTCTGGGAAAAGATGTGACAAGATAATGACCCAAGTGACAGAGGCCTATTGCAGTTTTTTGATGCAAATTTACTTGTTCATTATTTGTCACTCAAATCATTCATTCACTGTTGTTTCATTAATGGTTGATATTCTAGCCCTTAAGCCACACGATGGCAAGGATTTTTAACTGTTTTTACTTGTTTCTGCAGAACAGTTGCAGACAGAATAACTTCTCTACGAATACTCATTGATACATGAACGACTGCACCTTCGGGAGACACAATGGATGCGTAAGGAGTTTATACACAGGGTGCTTCACTACAGCATTACTTGTAGCACTGAAACGCTGGAAACTATCAAAATGCACACTAGAAGAGGCAGGTTGAGGAGTAAGCCACGCTCTGGTCCCCGCAGGCTAAGCATGTAAGAAAGCGAAGGTGGCTCGTGTGGTTGAGAGCTAAACTTCACCATGTGCACCTTAAACTTCATCTTTAATAGCCACACACAGCTCCCACCCCGGACTTGGAAGTATCTAACTCATGAGACCAACACGATCCAAAGTACTGCTTGCACGATTTGAATTTTGTTGTTGATTTCATCTTCCAAGAATCATGCCTTTGATGGAGTCTGTACCACAGGGACACCTCCAGAACTGAACTGGAATTTCAAATGAAGTTCCACCATGAAAGCATCGCATGAGAATGGAAAAGACACGTGAAAATGTGTATTTATAAGACGCAAATGCTGCTAGAGTCTAGGAATACAATATTCCATAAATTATCCAGACTTAGGGACATCTAATTCTCTCATCTTAAAATCATCTTTTAAATTAGCTTACTAAAGACTTAAAATACTTTTTGCCTGTGGACATTCAAAATTATATTTAAATGAACATGCATAATGTAGAAATAGGTACATAATAAAGTATGTTTTCTTTTAACGCTTAAGCATTTGAAACTATATAATGAACCAACTTTTACCAACAAAATCACAAAAGGACTGAACAATTTGCCACAAATGCATTCCTACTTCAAAATACCGGTACACTGAATATCAAGTATTAGTTCAATTTTCATAACTTATACTAGAACAGATACTTGAAAGCAACCATTCAGATTTGTAGCAGGTACTCAATGAGTATTTGTTGAGTAAATGAATGAATGTTGGGAACTGAGAGGTGCGCCTCCCTCCACTGTGCAACAAGTTCCCACCCTGCACAAACACTTTCCGAGGAGGAGACCCCACAGGCTGTGGTGGCATTCGCCAGGGCCACTGTTGAGCAATGAGGTGGACACATGTCTTCGGAGACGTATTTTAAAACAGTACAGATACAGAAAGTCACAAGGACGTCATGTACCTACCAAGGGGCATGAGCTTCGACCTGAGTATGTGCTGGTGATAAAAGTGACCCTTGCTTGCTTCAAGCACCCTGCAGGGTGGGGGCCATGAGCCTGGGACAACCCCTAGCAGCTGAGAGGATGAGGTTGGAAAGAAACCACACGACAATGCTTGGACACACCCTGGTTTCTTTACATTCTGGGGACGGTCACTGACCTCTTTAAATATCTAATGAAAACTGTTGAAATATCTCCATACGTTCAAAAACATTTCACAGAAATTCAGATGGTTCCTGAGACTCTGTGAGATCCACTAGGACTTGGGGTGTCTAGGACCTGGGATCTCTAGGCCCCTGTGCACAGCTAGTCAGCCTGGGCCCACACAGCAAGGGCATGCTTGACCCAGGAACTCCTCTGCAGGCACGTTCAGAGTTTGATGATTAAAGAGGGTGGGCTGCCTGCCCAGATGCCACACCTTCTGCCTTCAAGGACCAGATCGGAAACCTCTATGAAGAGGTTTTTTCCCAAAGACTCATGGTATAGAAATGCACATGTGTTAGCCAAACCCAGAGTCTTATTGTAGCAAGTAAACATTTGGTGAATTTAATTATAACCCAATATGTATTTCCCATCCCTAAATAAGCACTTCTTTATTAAGAATAGCATATTGTCTTCATTATGGCTACAAATGCAAAAATATGTTCACTTTTTGGATTGTCAATGGAACCCTCAAGTTCTCTCATGTACGATAAAAACACTCAGATAAATGCTTCTATCAATAAAAAATAAGACAAATCCTTTACGTAATTTTTTTTTTTATTTTGGAAGAAGAAAATTTAAACATGTTGAAAATTCGACTAATCCTTTTCTTTCCTGTAGAGAGCACTGGCATAACCAGGTTCAGCACTGAAATAACTGCTAAGCTCGTATCCACCTGCTTATCTCATTCTTCGTATAATTTCTCTGGGATGACCTGCCTTACAGACACGAGATGCTTGAGTGGCATTTCCTTCCTTGCCACCGTGAGATTTCCATGTGTCACTAGCAAGAACTTTGTCACTCAGGCAGCCTTCCCGCGTTCACCACTGCCCACAATTCCTGTTCCATTTTGAGAAGCAAATGGAAGGATTCTTCCACTTCCACGCACCCCTGGAAACGCCCTGGTAAGAGGGCTTTGGAATACTGTGGGGTTCACTGATGCTTGCCAAACACTGGCAGGAGAAAGTGACACCACTGTCCCCGTGAAGGTGACGTTCCTACACAGTGAAGTGTGGCCAGCTCCTCACGTTCCAGGCCTCCCCACGTTCAAGGCCCCCATCAGCCCGAGGAGATGCAGGGTCTTCATGATGCCTCCTGGCATCATCCCCAGACCCAGATGAGTGAAGCTCATGAGGGGGAGGGATTGCAGGAGCTCCTCTGCAGTCTGCCACCTTCTTCTTTTGCTCTTTTCCTATCCAACAAGTCTGATAATAAGAGCTCGGTTCTCCTAACAGAGGTTGAGCGTACCCAACAGAGGCTGCTGTCCCAGAACAAGGCACGAAAAGAAGATGCCTGGAAAACACTATCACCTGACAGAGAGAGCCCACGACCTCTGACCTCACAAGGGAGATGCATTTCCTACCTTGACTATTCCTAGACTTACTTGGGACCAAAGAAAGGGTCACTCCCCACCCTGCCTGGGATTGGCTAGTGACAGGGCTGGCCTTTTCCCTCCATAAATAGGGTGAAGCCATGCATTTATTCCTCATCCTATCTAAAAACAGAGTAATAACAAATAATTATTATCAGTAGGGTATTATAAAAATATTACACATTAGTTCTAAATCTTTAGTACAAAAGGGAAACTTAAGGAAAAATATAGCCTTTAAAAATACGGGAAAGGGCCCGAGCAGTGGCTCATCGGTTATGGTGCTTGCCTGGCGTGTGCAAGTACACGGGTTCAAACCCCAGCATCCACGCACACAACTAAGTGTCAGAGCAATGAAAGCCATGTGAAAAACTCAATAAAAATTGATTCTCTCTGTCTCTCCCTCTCTCTCTCACTGTCCTTCTCTCTTAAAAAAAAAAAGTTCATTTTTTCTCTCCCCTTCTCCCTCCATCCCTCTCTCTCTCTTAAAAAAATTAATAAATTCCTTGTTAAAAAATACATGAGATTCTCAGATCTCCTAGGAGTCAAAAGAATACCAAGTTACTCTAGTACACAATAAAAAAAGACATCATATAGATAACTCATTTAAAGACATGTCTTTGAAGGCCAGAGGTGTAGTTCAGTGGTAGAGAACTTGCCTAGCATGTACAAGGTCCTGGGTTTGATTCCCAGCACCACAAAGAAACACACACACATCTACAGAGCTCCTTCCATCATCTGACCTGCATGACCAGATCAAAAGGAGATCAGAAAAAGGTACCAGAGAGCACGCATAGCAAGTCTTATGTTCAGAAAATATTTCCAAGGGATCATATTGTGTTGTATTCAAAGGTTTCCAAGGCGGTGAGGCACTGAAGATCTCACTTCTTCTAATATTCTTAAACTGATGTTTTGATGATTTTATTCCCTCAGAAAGAAAGAAAAGGCAAACTAAGATCTGCAACCAATAAAGACTCATGCTTTTGGTGTTGACACCTGCGGAGATCTTGGGAGAAAGAGTCTGTCAACCATCAAAACACTCTTCTCACTGAAGAAAGACTCAGAGTCTCAGTCCCATTTTCAGATGGATTTTTAAACTACAATGAAATTAAAATGCAGATTAAAGACAAAAGTTTGTTTTTCTCTGCCTTAACAAGTCAGTTTACTCAAAGAGGTTTATAGTAGCACTTCAGCTAGTTTCAGAAAAGAGTCTTTTCCAAGTCTAATCAGAGCTTCTATTCATTTGACAGCAATTATGACAAAGATTTTGCTCCTCCTGATCAACAGTACTATTAAAATCTACCTCCAAATATTACGGGATTCTCATTAAAGCCACTGATGGCAATTTTAATTGAAGGATATGACTCTGTGCTGATTTCATTATTTCAGCTCACATATTGTTCAGATAACAAAGTTAAGTATACGCAATGAACATGAATAGCACCTCTCTCACTACACACAGGCAAATAATAAAAGACATTAGGAATAATTTAAAATGAGATGTAGCCAGGGGCGGCCTTCCAGATATCTATGTGACTCAAAGGGACAGACTTAGCAGTGTATATGGGAAGGGTCGTTGGCCGCTAACGTCTCTTGAAATAAACTTTCTCCAAAACCATGATTTGCCCGAGTTGATAAGACTAACGCTATTTCTGGTCAGTGGCCAGCACTGACTGGAATAAGGTGTGCATCCTTAAATATTTTAAGTAGTAAAATGACCCACAAATAAGCAACGTATTAATGTATTCCTAAAAGAAAGTCATAGGCATTGCTATTTCCAAAGCCAGGGTGTGAGGTCTTTAGATGGAAGCCCGTGTCTACTGAGAACACGGTGCAAAACAGGAACACAGACGGACGGCTCCCGGCCGTGGAAACTCGGTGGAATCGTTTCCACTCTCTAACCCTCAGTGCACCCATATTCAAAACGCGATGGTAACATCCCTTTATGCAACTGTCCGGAGGACTTAAAGACCGTGCACAGTGGCCATCCGGACTGTCCTGAACTCAAACTCCCTTTGCTCTCCCTGTCCCCAAACAACTCAGAGCCACCGACACAGGGACGTTTGATCTTTCAAGACAAGATCAGAGTTTGAATCCTTGGCAGAGGTTTTGAACATGGTGACATCCATAGATTAAGAAAAAAGTACTGACACTACCTGAGAGGAGCCAGTCACTCTTCGTTGATTTTTAAAGTATGAACAGGAATTCTGTGGGCACAGAGAAGAGGAGGACAAGAAAGAGAGTGTGCCGCACACTATTGATAGTGGTCTACAGAGACCCAGGAGAAGGCCAGCCCAGAGGCTGAGGGAGACTGGATGGAGGGTGAGGGTGAGAGACCAGCGGAGACACTTCTGGAAAGGTGAGTGACAGTCAGTGCTGCCTCAGGTAAGTGATGAGGCGCCACCCAGATGTGATGCACTAGGAGGACTTCCTGGAGGCAGAGGTGCTGGGCATGGGGTGACTGCATGCTTCCAGGAAAACGCAAGATGGAGGGTACCACTGAGGTTGACAGGGATGTCCTGGGTTAAGTGATGGCAAAGTTGACAGTAGCTGTCTAAAGTGGTTCATAGAAATGCATCTGCACTTAAGTGTCACAAAAGCAGGTCAGAGTCCCTCCACTGAGTCCCACAGACATACCCAGATTGGCTCGTGTTTCTGAGTTAATGACACTCCGGGGACAGGGATTTGGGAGCCAGTAATGTTTCATTTGCTCAGTACAGGAAGTACCCTATTGGTCTCCCTTCTATTTATATATTTTATGGTACATTATGGTCATCTAGAAAATGGAAATGAATCACGCTGCATTCACAGTGGAGAAAACTGTCGCGTGTGTTTATGAACGAGCCTCGCTGATATGCGTGATGATGGTGCACCAGTAAAAAGCAGACTGTGTCTCGGTCGGTTTCACAGCAACAAGGTTCGGGTTATCGCCTTAACAGCCAGAGGGCCTGGCTGTCTGGAAGGAGTGCACAGGACCACGGTGGGCATCTCGCATGCGTGCTCGCTCCCGGAACTCAGGAGCACCAAGGCTTCAGGGCTCTGTCTGCAAACTTCCTAAGGCCCCATGAAGACAGAGCAGAGACACAGCAGCCAATGGCCTGTTCCCTGGACAGGGGCATTCCCAGTCCCAAGGAGGAAGCTCTGAGAAAGGAAAAGCTACCCTAGGTTGAGTGACCTGGAGATGATGCTGGGCAAAGCTTGGGTCTGTCCAGAACACCACGGAACGCTGGTGGGATATGCACTGATCTGCATCGCTATAACAAAATTCCTGAGATTGGGTAATTTATAAAGAACTGAGGTTTATCTGGGTCCCGGTTCTGGAAGCTGGAAGCCCGGAAACATGGCCCTTGCATCCACATGGCACCCCTCCCTGCAGCGTGACGTGGCAGAGGTCCACACCTGGTTGCGCCAGAGAGCATACTTCCATCGCATTGACGTCCTGAGAGAACCCACTCATCCACCCGTGGAGCTTCAGAGGGACATCATGGCCATGGCTCTAACCCCTGGCTGCATCAGAGTGCTTGTGGGTAGCCATCCTCAAGCTGCAGCCTGCGTTTACTGCACGAGGAGAAATAGGAAGGCAAGACATGCGGGCCCTTTGCGCATCCTTAAATGTGAGAAATGGAGACTGGTGCTTATGAATCACACTATCCACCCCCAGCCCAAAGACTCACAATCCCATGAGAGAGCTGAGAAGACCCTAAATCGCAGGCAGGGTAGGACCAAGACCCAGCAGCAAGTGAGCATTTGCTTGTGACAGGAAGCAAGGAAAACTGAAGCCACTTTTGGATCTGGGAGACCTTGGCTTGTCCCCTGTCCCACTGGGCCATCCCAGTCAAGGATAAAGCCTTCCTGTCCCCCTGCCCTCCAGCATGGTCCTGTCACACGTGAGTCACTTCCTGACAAGGGAATTACACTACCTTGCTCAACTGACAAGAGGTTTGGCCAAAGTATGACCAAAGTGACACAAGCCCTTTGTGAACCCAAATTTGAAGCACCGTCACAGCGATTCTGCCAACTTGGGAGAGCTGCCTCAGGCAGGGATTGGAGGAAGAGGGTGCAGAGGGAAAGGCAGCCCAGTGTCTAGGACGGAAGGGCCAGGTGAATGAGAAGCACTGATGTCAGTCATTGGGATGTCAAGACCATCTGTCGCAGCAGCATGACCTTGCCTCTCCTGACTAGTATGACAGGTTCATAACATTCATAGTCCTTTGTAGGAAATATAAGACAATTCCAACAGGGCAGAGTGCACGGCTGCATACAACACTGTTATTTCACACGGGCCTTTCTTTTCTTTCTTTTTTTAAATTTTGGTACCATTATCCTTGCCTACAAAACCACCACCTGTCAACCCTTGGCTCCTAAGTGCAGGTGCAGCAAGCAGAGCTGAAGCCTAGGGCTTCCCGGGAGGGAACGCACTCAGCCTACGACCTCTCCTCCCGCTGCACAGATCAAAGGCGGACAAGTCAGTATTATGGTTGCATATTTATTTTTAATTCTACAAAATTCACTTGCATGCAAATCACAGATGGTGTTGGGTTTCTAGGCAAGTTGCCAGGAAAGTTCTTTAGGGCCTAACGTGGGCACGCCGTCTTGACTTGCCTGCACTTCCGGCATATTTCAGCAGTTAACGTGCTTGAGCTGAAGACAGATTTCAGATCTGCTGCTATTTAAAAAAATATTCAAGTTACTGGCAAAAGCTGAGATTGTGGTAGAATATCCTTGAAGGGACAGAGTAATTAGGAGCCATTGGTGCAAAACCAAATCAGAATTTGGTTACACAAATATCAGTGTCCAACACGGTGGGACAGATCCGCCATGATCTATTCCTCCAGCCATCGTAAAAGAAATCCAGGCAAAGTTTCACTCTTGCCACAATTACTTCTATGTGTCATCTCATTCCCTCACAGTTTTCAATGTTTGGCTTTTACATTGTGATACATGTGTGTCTATATAATTTCTAATATGCATAAATATTATATTAACTCTACTATGTTGATACATATGTAACTATAGTTACCAAGTGGAGTCATTTAAGAAGATAATGCTAATTTTTTCGTCTTCATACCGAAGAGAAAAATCAATGGATAAGAAATTATTGATTTATTCAAACTTGACTCATAAACACTTGAGCTTTCCACATAAAACTGTCTTCCTGATTTAAAATGCCTCTGCGCTGTAGGCTGGAGGTGACAGAGTTTCTTATTGGGCCTATAAGCAAACAAGAGCAGTTTCCCAGTTGTGGTTCCCGGGTCCCCAGTGGCAGGGCCAGCCCCGGGATGAGCGTGTCAGGGACAGCCCAGGTGATTTCATTTTGACTGCACATGGATCCCAAGGATTCTTCCTTCGGTAGAATTTCTAACGTGAAGCCACTGGACCATTCCCATAGTCAAGATTCACGAGTGTCAGAGCCCAAGGAAGTAGAGCTACGGGGTCCACGGGCTTTGGTGGTGAAAGCAGCAGCTGGAGGGAAAGGCCTTGGAGTGAATGCCCGCAGGGTCCCGTGTCCAGACACCTGACGTGATCACAGGGAGGGAAGGAGCAGCTATGCTTTAATAAACAAAAGCGCAGCCGCATCAGCTAGAGACGTACCTGCTCAGAACAGGAAGTGTTAGCTGCAAGTGGGGGCAGCTTCAGGACCGGGACCTCGGGGAGCCACGGACAGTGCTGAACGAGAAGGGCAAGCTCGGAAATGCTCTGATTTTGGAGGCTTGTTAGAAATTCCTAGGAAGCCCCCCTCTCTGCTTATCTTCGAGACCAGGGGCACCTTGCCGGCTCTGGGATCCTCAGGCATGCCCACCTGCCGGCCTGTGCCCTCACCCAGGAGAGATGCGGATGAAAGGGCCAGACTGGAATCTGCTCCAGTAAACTGTCCAAGACCTCCTGAAAAGGAATGAGGACCCTACCCATGCCACTCACACCCCACCACCACGTACAGTGGGAGGGAAGGAGCACGACCATGGTCATCAGAGCATCATCTGCCTTGTCACTAGATGAGGAGATCTTTGAGGACACAGAGCACTTCCTAAAGTGAGTCTCCTTTGAAAGCCAGGGGCCACAGCACTGGATGAAGAATGAAGAATGTAGGGAAGCCAGAGACCTCTGCTCTGGGGTCTGACGTCTGTGCACTCCAAAACCTTCCCTTGGGTGACAAGTTTCCACGGGGGCTCTTCAGTACTCTTCAGCGTGGCTGCCCGGAAGTACCATATGCTGAACATGGATCCCACTCTCCTAAGCCCACAGAGCTTCTAAGGTGGAGAACAAAGATGGAAGATGGAAACTCATAATAGAAAAGATGCGGTTGAAATCAAGGGACCCTTCACCACTCTTGCCATGAGGGGTCGGGGCAGGCTGAGGTGTGATCCATTCTGGTTTTACAAGATCACTCCTAAGAGAAGAAGGCACTGAGGGAAGGAAGCCAGTGTAGAGTTTCGCAGAATATTCTGGAATGACCCAGATGCCTGACTGAGTGAGGTGGGCAAGGAGGCCACTGACAGTGGGTTCAGGAAGAAGACGTGCACTTTTCCTAAATCCCAGCTCTGCCCTGCTGCGCGGTCTGAGCAGGCCCCTCGGTTTCCACAGTAAAGAGTAGGTGGGGATCTTATCATCAGGATAAATGGGACACATTAGGCACTTTGGATACCACCTGCTCCACCCAGGAGCCCCTAGTAAATGCCATTGTCAGTCCTGCCCTCCCTCACCGTTCCTGAGCTTGTTCATGCTTCACTCTGCGTTCAAAGGCTACTCTGGGCATGGCACTAGATAACTGAAGGTCTGTGAAGAGCGCCAGATGAGCGGATTTCTGTTCTCTCTTGTTCGGAGAGGACCACAGGGAAGGCACGGGAAGCCTCATGCCTGAGCTCCTATGGAGGCATTTCCTGCTTACCAACAAAAGGGCCCAGTGGCACTCACTGTAATAGATGTGGGTCACCAGATGGCTTCCTAACACAGAAGAAACAAATTTCAGTCAAGGGTTCTGGAAAATGATAATTGAGAAGGAAAATTTCCTCAACCATCTGCAACGACCCCCTCCGAAGAGGCTGGGAGCATACGCCTCACGGGGAACAGCTGCCGTGACTCTGATTCCATAGCATGAGTATCCCCAAGCTTTCCACCAGGGTGCTCAACTGGGTGGGGACTACCAGGGAAAGCAGCCACAGGGACCAGATGTGCTTGTCAGCTGGAGTGGGCCCCACTGACTGCGTGCAGAAGGATCACAGTGACTATGGCAGACAACCTTTGGGGAGAAGCAACCGTCCTTCTAAAGGACAAGCCACGCTGTCCAAGTGCAAGTATGAGGATGCTTACAATAAATAAATAGAGTAGAAATACACCTCCTCTCCAACCTGCAATTTCTATGGCTACCGGGGCCAGGGTCAGATGGCGCTGGACATGGTGTCTGTTCACTAGAAGCTTCTGCGAGACCCCAGAACAGAATGGGCACCGGTTCCTCTGTGTTGTAGGCACGCAGACCACGCACCATCATCACTTCCTTTAACAGGGAGGTGGGACATACCTTTCATGGGTACCTGGCAAGGTCAGCACCAAGCACACCAGGGACAACAGGCTCTCTAACCCCCTAGTTTCATTTTTCACTGAGGGAGAGAAACACAGAGGAGCACCACATTGGTGGAGACCTAATCCAGCATGGTCCCAAGGGCAGCATGGAGCGGGATGCACAAGGACACCTTCCGCAGCAGCCAGGGTGCAAGCTGGTGCTCAGTGATTCCCTTCTGCTGCTTTAACCCTGCCCCTGAATGTGGGTCCAGCGACCTCCTACCCATGACCGGAACATGGCAACAGCCACGGGTCAGATGCTGCTTCCAAGGCGAGGTTGCAGACTGTGACTTTTATCTCACTGTTGCTCTCTTCCTCTTTCTTAGCTGAAGAAGACATGCCACATTGAAAGCTGCTCCAAGTGGCCAGGAACCGAGTGAGGCCCCAGCAGACAGCCCAGGAGCAACACAAACACCGGGATCCACGGCCTGTGGAGAACTGAAGCCTGCCAGCAACAGAAGCATGAGCGTGTGACAGGGTGGTCCCCCAGAGGAACCTTGGGAAGTCTGCAACCCCGTTTACAACCTCAGCTGAACCCTCAAGAGACACCCAGTCACTGGGCCTCACTAAGCCAGGCCCAGGCCACTGACCACAGAAACAGTGATAGAATGAACAGTGGACTGATCCACTGAGTTTTGGGGCAACTTGTTACGTAGCAATAGGTCACTAATACCCACCACTTTGAAAGAGTGAGGATTAAATACAGGTAACCGGTTACCCGGAGATGGAAGAGGTTAGGCAACCCAGAAATCAGACAGGGGAACCCACTCTCCCTGCCTCTGGCCCAGGCTGGAGGGGAAGGGACGCAGGCCTTTTCCATTAGGAGCCAAAATCAAACAGAAGCAGCAGAGCATTCTTGTTCTCTTCACTACACCTTTCAACCTCCTGTCAGTGCTAAATAGTACCCAGGTGACAGAATATGAAGGATAATAGTGAACATCATCAGCTGGAAGCCAGTGACCCCAGAGCACGGGACCTGCAGGGTTAGTCCCTGTGACTCAGGGCACAGAAGGGTGGGGACAGACTGGAGGCGCAAAGGTCTGTGCCTGGTCCCATCCATCAAACACTCAGGATGACTTGCACTCTCTCTGTGGAAATCGGTATCAAATTTAACTTGGTTTTCACTTATTTTCTTACCTGCACGAATCCTCTTGCTCATCTCTGAAAGGACAACCTTCTCTGGAAAAGATCCTTGTCTCTACCCTCACCTCCTGCTAGCAGGACAGTGATGTGAAGTGAGTGGGGGGACGGAGGAAGGACTGGGCCTGGGTGTGGGCTGAGCCACGGCCCCTCCCATGACCCTCACACCAAACACATGGGACTTGGGATGTTCTCTCACATGGCACAGGGGCCTTGGAACTTGTGACAAAGTACTTGAAGTAGGAAATCATCCTGGATGATAAAGGTGGGAACAATTAAACATAATGGTGCTTAGTGGGGAGAGGTGGAAGGATTGGACAAGAAATAGGAGCAATAGGGACAGAGGTGGGAGGTAGAGGCAAGCAGAAATAGCAGCTCTGGGAAGCAGGACAAAGCAAGAAATGGGATTTTTCCCATAAAGCCTCCGCAATGAACCAACTTTCCAACACCTGGACGTCACCCAGTGAAGCCGATTTTTTACTTCTGGCTTCCAGCATTTTAATAATGTAAGTGTGTTTTATTTTAGGACAGCAAATTTGAGGAAATTTCTTATAGCATCTGAGGGAACCAATACATTTGCAGGTCTCGGCCAGCTCTCACTGGCTTGGAGGGATGTGCTACCACAGAAGCCATATTCTGGTGGATGGGCTCTTTGTCATAAGGAAGGGGCCCCAAGGTGGGGCAGGGAAAGGAGGAAAAGTGCTAGCAAGCTCACGTGCTGTCAGGTCTAAGGTGACACTTTTATCTCCATCACTCTAATTCACAAGTGTCTCTCCTTTGGTTTGGAAAGAACAAAGATCTCATACAAGTGCTTCTAAAATTTCAATCAATTTCACATGTGTGATGGGAATCAATAACTGTATTGGGGATCCTTGGTCGGGCAGCTAAACTCACTTTGGGTTTAAAATGATTCAGAGAAAAAGTGAAATGAATTTCGACTTTTCTATATTCAATACTGATCTAAAAGAATCATCTTAAAGACAAGTTAAATAATGAAACCTTGAAATAAGATGTGAATTAAACAGTTGTTATAGTAGAATTATTGTGAGCTTATGTGTTTTAGTAATGACTTTGAAGATAATACACAACAAACATCATCATACAAATTTGATTGATCCAGTATAAGAAGAAGATTGAACTCCACATGCATTCTGGATATGTGTTTGCATGCATCTATACACAGATATATATAGATATATATATATAGATATATATGTATCATATATATGTATATATACATACATTTACAGAACCATAGTAAGCACCTTCAATTTGGGACACTTCCAAATTCATTCTATGACATCAGTATCACTCTCATACCAAAGTCAGATGAGAAGGAAAGAAAACTACACACCAATATCCCTAGTGATGCAAAAATCATTGATAAGATATTAGCAACTCATATTCAACAACATATTAGAAAGATTCATCAACATATCAGGAACTTATTGTGAGCAACTTAGTTTTACCCCATAGTTTCAAGGGTGGTTTAATATATGTAAATCAATAAATACAAGTAACCACATAAATAGAATTAAGTACAAAAGCTGCATTGTCATCTCAGTAGATCCAAAGAAAGCTTTCAACAAAATTCAGGACCTATTCATGATAAAAACATTGAAAAAACTAGAGCAACAAGGAATTTACCTCAACACCATGAATGAGAAACCCAAAGCTGGCATCATACTGAATGAGTGAAAACTAAAAACATTTCCTTTAAAACCCAGAAAAAGATATGGATGCCCACTCTCATCACTTCTCTTTAGTAAAGTTCTTAAAACTCTAGCAAGAGCAATCAGGCAAGAAAAGGAAATTAAAGTGATAAAAGAGTAACAGACAAAGTCAAATTGACTCTGCTTATGACAAGATCCTATATTTAGAAGACCTAAAAAACTCCTCCAGACAACTTTTAAACCTGATAAACAAATTCCGCAAAGTGACAGCTTACAAAACCATCATACAAAAATCATGGCTTTCCTGTACCCAACAATGAATTTTCTGAGAAAAGAATTAGGGGGAAAATCCCATTAACAGTAGCCTTAAAAAAATAAATTATCTAGAAATAAATCTAATCAAGGAGGTGAAAGACCTCTACAATGAAAACTATAAGATAATGAAGAATCTAGAAAGAAAAAAGGAAAAGAATTATCAGGGGTGAGGGTGGGGTCTTATGAAAATCTATGGGAGATGAGTAGAGGAAAGGGACCAAGGGGCAGGAGGAGGGAAGGGAAAGAGGAAATAGAGGAATGAAATTGGCCAAATTATTCTGTTAGATCTTGTGTAGGTATGAATATATAGCCATGAAAGCCACCATTATGTGGCAGTGTAATGGATCAATAAAAACATGAGGGTAAAGAAAGAAGCTTAAATGAAATAAAGACATTAGTTTGAAATCATTGAAAGATTTATTTACTTTCTGCTTCCTACATATTCAATGTAGTAAAGCGTTTTCAAGCGCACATCATTTAAAAAGAGTTTCAATGCAAATGCGTAAGTACTACAAATACCACAAGGCATGCTGCAAACATACAATAAACCTGGGACTCCTTTTAAGTAGCTTGATGTCAAATATTATTTAATTAACATAAAATCATTAGGATCTCATTGCATTTCAGTACAAAAATTATTTTTTAAAATTTCACACTTACCATCTTACTCTGTACAAACTTAAAAATTTATGTTGTGAAAACAGCATTAACATTTTTTTTTAAAGAGAGTCACATTTCATAATTAGGATGGGCCTCACTGAATCAAAGTTTTTAAGAGTAACACTAAGGTTTCAAGAAAGAAGTTCTGACTTGCCCAAAAGTTTCCAGCCTAGCAGCCTGCTCTACAGATTTCAGATCTGCTGTCAGCCCCCACAATCATGTAAGCCAATTCCTTGAAATAAATCTCTTAATGTGGGCGTGGGTGTGGGTGTAGGTGGAGTATGTGTATCTGGTTGTTTTTCTGGAGAACTCTGATAAACCTGTTAATGCTAATCAAAAAAGGTTAGCATAGCTATATTAATTGCAGAAAAAGCAGACATCAGAATAAGAAAGGGTATCAAGAATAAACAGTAGAATTACATAATGACAAAGGGATGATTTTCCAAGAATATATAATAGTCCTAAGTGTCTATGCATCCAAAACGAAAGAGTCAAAACTGAGGCAAAAATATGGAAAAAATAGATGAATTCATAATTGCAATTGAGCACCTTAATGCTCCACTTTCAGTAACTGATAGATTAAGCAGTAAATCATTAAGGATTTGAATGATTAAATATCACTAACCAATTAATTTGATGTTGAGGTGATGATATATTCAGAATATCTCACAATAACAAGGTGTACATTCTTCTTAAACCCAATGAATATTTAGATAGACCATGCTCTAGGCCACACTTTAATAAACAGAATAAAAATCACACAAAATATATTCTCAGAACAAATATTATAACCTAATAACAGAAGAAAACTAAAATACTATAGTTTGCAGCTGGGAAGCCTCCAAATATTTGGAAATTGAACAGCATCCTTCAAAATGAACCATTAGTTGAACAGTTGAACATGTCCCAAGGAAACTTTAAAAAATATTTTTGGCAAAATGAAAATTCTACTTATTAAACTTTGTGGGATGCAGCTAAAGCAGTGTTTATGGGGAAATTCATAGCATTAAATTTACCCATTTGAAAAAGAAAAAAATCTAAAATATGTAATATACATATCTATCTTGGGAAACTAGAAAATTCAGAGAAAACTAAACTCAAAGAAATTAGAATAAATATATGATTAAAATTAGGGAAGCAATTAATACCATCAAAATCAGGAAAATTAAAATCTGGTTCTTGGAAAACATCAATAAAACTGACAAAGTTTTATGTAGTCTAAACCAAAATTTAGAATCCCTGAAGGGACGTATGGCATATCTACTTTGTTTGGTGGAGCGTTTTGGCATTTACGTGAAGTATGCTGGTTATGCCTCTAGTTTGGCTACTGACTCAGGCAGGGTCTAAGGCAGCACAATGATAACAATGAGTTGTCAGAAGCCATCAGGTCACAAGGCCAAGTGCCAGAGGATGCGAGTTCAAGTGCAGCTTCCTGGGTGGGTCACGGAGGTGGGCACTGACATGGAAAGTGAGGTAGCCGCCTGTTTTTTGTAGGCCAGTTAAATGGTCTGGCTTGTCCCTCTGATACATATGAAGTTCTCTGATTTTCAAAGGGTCCTTCAACATAAGCAGAGTAGTTCTGGAGATTTTTGCTTTTGCCTCATTGGAAAACGCACACAGAAAGCAAGAAGAGAAGTGAGTTTTGCCTGGGCAATTCTGCTAACTGGATTTCCTAAGATAACAAATGCTGGAGCTCCTCCATCCACTTCCAGAACCTTCCTCGGCTTCTTGGCAGGCCATGATCTTCCCCCCTCCTCTGCACCATGGCTTTTATGAAGTTGTGCTACCCATCGTTTACCTAATTGTGGAAGAACAGAGCTGTGCTGCAAGGTCATTTCCTCCAAACTGCTCCTATGACCCACTGGGACCTGTGCAGAAGGCTCACACCTCAGAGCTGCACAGAATAACTGGGCATAGTTCATTCTTAGGGCTGGAAGATCCCCCTTCCTTCTCTAGTACTTTAACTGCCTTTCCTGTAAATCATAACCCAGCAGATCTCACTATGAGCCCTGTGTCCTCTTGGATTTTGCCTTCACTGTGTGAGTTCTGAGCAAATGAAGGCTTGCATTAGACCACTTGAAAGAGAGCAGAGCGGGCTCTCTGGAGTCCCCACCAATTCTGGGTGTCGACTTTCCAGTCAGACTCCTTGAGCCCATGTCCTGTTCTTCCACTCAGCCACTGGGTCACTCTGAGCACTTTCGGCCAGGCTCCACTCTGAAGCAGAGAGGATGGTGTGCCTGCTCTGTAGGATGCGGGGTGATTCCACGAGTTGGGGTGCACAAAGTGCTTGAAAAAGAAAAAGGTTAGTGGACACCAGACCATTCAACGCCATCACCTACTAAATGTTCAACCATTAGTGACTACTAACACATTTCCTGAAAACAACGGCATTTTTTTTTTTTTACTAAGCACATCAAGACAGAGGAATTTGCGTTTATATTATTTCTTTTCTTGTTTTGTTTTATGTGGGCAAACATCACACAGCCTACTTGAGGGAACTGATCATTTTGTTTTGGTCTGAACACACCATAGACAATTGCCGCCCACAAAGTCTCTTCAAATCCTTTTCCCTAGGATCTGCAAAGCTGTGCTTCTCCCCTCTTGTGCCGGGAGCTCGTCTTTCAACTTTCACCCATTTTAAACAAAAAATTTTTTTTTTAAAGAGAGAAGGACAGAGAGAGAGGGAGAGAGAGAGAGAGAGAGAATCAATTTTTATTGAGTTTTTCACATGGCCTTCGTTGCTCTGACACTTAGTTGTGTATGTGGGTGCTGGGGTTTGAACCTGTGTACTTGCGCATGTCAGGCAAGCGCTGTAATCGCTGAGCCACCGCTCCAGCCCCATTTTAAACAAATCTAACTGTATGTGATTTGTCACCTGGTCTAACCGGACAAAATTCCTTTGGGTCTGTATTGTGTTTGCATCAAATCAGCATCTCTACCAGACTCACATTGTCTCAAGATGCGAGGGGCTGTCCCAGCACCACCTGCCACCAAACAAGTGTTCATTTGAAAGTGTGAGACCAGCAGAACCAGGGTAACCCTGCAGGGTACAGCAGAGGATTCCCCTTCCCATGAACCAGGTCGTGGCCACTGTGCAGCCACCTGCCCTGTTGTCTGGGTCCTCCAGGTGGCACTGCCTTCCCAGCCACCTGCCCCTGCCTTGTCCCTGAAGAACTCAGGTGGGAGCCCCCCAGGCACCTTGCTGAGATGAGGAGCTGTCTCCAACAACCCCCAACCCAACAGCCCCTGAGTCTAGCAGGAGCATGTGTTCCCAGCAGACCTTTATTAAACGGGAAGGGATGTGTATTTTCGTGAATATATTTCCATTTTACAGCCTTCCATTTCACACCATCTGCTGATCTGGGCACTTCGCATACTGCCAGGCAGCTTACATTTTATTTTTAGATGCCAGCTTTGGGCAGAGCATGAAAGCCCTGCAGGCTACATTTTCAGACATTCTAAACAGCATTTCTCCAGAGTCTTTGAAGACCTAATGAGAGTGGATCATGTCAGAAGCCAAAACCACTCAGAATCACTTGGCTATTTCATGGGAGGAGAAAGGAATGCAGAGGCAAAGGGAAAGCCTCTGGGGACGGAAGCGCCTGTGAGTGGATGAGAAGCACCTGCGCCAGGTGTGGACCAAGCAGGGTACTGTGGGGAGCCAAGGGGGGAAACGGACAGCTAGGCAGAAGACAGCCCCGGTGACCAGAAAGCATAGGGGAGCACCGCGTGCCCTTCTCTGATCTTCCCTTCATCCCTCTCTGGATTTGGCTGAAGGAAAGGAAAGGAGGCAGGAATGCAGGGCAAGAAGGAGGTGAAAGGCATCGTCCTTTACCACCAGCGCTCTATCTGCAGCAGCCCAGCCGGGACAGGAGCCGTGGGAAACTCTGAGCAGCATGTTCTGGAATACTTCCGTCTGCTCCTTGGAGACTCTTGGGGAAACACTCGGCAGCACCCCACAAGCTGAAACATTTATGGCATGTGGGCCTGAGTTTCCCAGACACACAGTGTGGAGAAATGCAAACGTGTTTCATGAAATCCAGAGCAGCTGCTGGAAATCCAGCAGGGGATGTTCAGACACATTTGGGGCATTGCTGAAATCAGTGATGGGAGAAAGACAAAAATCCTAAATCTTGTTGCCAGAGTAGAGGTGTGGAGACCAATAAAATAAAACCCAACCTCATGTTCACCGGGATATCACACAAGCGTACATATTCTGAGGCTCCAGGAGCAGAGATTGGAATACATTTCCATGAGAAAGGTTGTTTTGGAAGTTGCATCTTACATAAGTTTCTAAAAAAATAAATTAAGTCTGTTTAGTAACAGAATGTTAATAGCGGACATTTAGAAATTCTGTGGGGCGACGCATTCCTAAAATTGGCACGTAAATATGATTGCTGGTTATTATCCTGGGACAGCCCACGGGCCACGCCTGGCCACTACCTGTTTCTGTAAATAAAGTTCTGGTGGAACAGTCACAGCCCTTTGCTTGCGTGTACACCACGATCTGGAGCAGGGCTAAGGAGTGTCCCTGCGACCAGATGGCCCACAATCTGAAAACATTTGCTCTCCAGCCCTTCCCAGAATAGACCGTGAAGCCCTGTTCGAAAGCATACACAAGCCTTTCTTTGTGCCTCAGGATCGTCCTCGTGGTCCTGTTGACAACCTCCCAGTCAAGTGACTCGTGAGACCAGCGTGGCTGCAAAGCCCTAGCAACTTCTAAGTGCAGATAGAGGGCAGATGTCTGAACCGTCATGAGGTTTTAGGTGGCAAAGTTAATAAGAGAGAAATTCTCCTTGGCAAGTTGGTATGAATCCACATTTCTGACCGTGAGTGTTACTTACAGGTCTTCTAGTAAGGCTAATGAGCTTGAGGGTTTTGCTTTCGTCTTTTTTTTTCAAAATTATATTCATTTGGATAGAAAAGTGATACAATGTAGCAGTTGCTGCAAATATATCCACCTGACACATTAAGAGACTTGCAATCAACATAAAGAGTTGTCTAAATTTGTAACACACATATTTACCAAAACTGTTACCTGAGTTGAAAGAAGGCAACTTAGTTAACACTTTTATTCAGGAAAAATCACTTCAAATGCCAAACTACCTCTTGTGCTCACTTTTTCATAGTGCACAGTGCTTTCTACAGCTTTGCACACTCAGTGGTTGCTCTGGTTGATAGTGTTACACTTCTCATTAAGATTATATGATTCACCCATTCACTGTCCTAAAAAACCACCATGGGACATATTAATGTAACTATTTTATTCCATTTAAATGTTTTAAGCAGAAATTCTCTACTAACCTTAAAAGCTGACTGTGTGCATGTTACTAAGAAATAACAAAAATACAAGTGAGAGAGAAAGAAAGAGAGTGAAGCCCAGAACCAGAAAACTGACCTAATAAATGGCAGCCACTGATGGCACACAGGCGCTGGGCACCCGGCTAGGAGTCACCTCTGTCAGTCTCCAATCCTCAGGCCCATGCTGTTAGGGGTCCCTTTTTGCAGATAAGTAAACAGATGGTCAGAAATGCTAAATCCCTTGCTTAAATTCACACAACCAATTCATGCAGAGCTGGGATTTGAGCTCACATCTCTTTGACTCCAAAATTCAGGTTCCTTCCATTACGCATGACGCTATTTTTGTCAAGGGGAAATGCATCTTTCAGGTCTGGGAAATTTAGCAAAAAAAAAAAAATCACAAAAGGATTTAACTTATATTTTCGCTCAGATAGAATGAAGTAAGCTTCCCAAGTTCCACAGCCCATGGTGTTAGAAAGGGCAGACGGAGCTCTTCTACAAGCCCTGGATGCAAAGCCTGCCGTTGGCCAGAGGAGGAAGTCCGGTACCACCAGGTGAGAGGATCAGAGGATCGTGGGGCTGCTCCCAGGGCTCGTGGGTCAGTGAAGACTTTCTGTGACTGACACATAGGTTTGTTCTCATGCACTGGCCTGGTGACAACACAGGGGTGCTCCAGACAAGAGCTGAGGTGAGGGACAGCAAAGCAAAACTGGGGACCTGCAGGCAGCTGAGCATCAGCAGAGCTCAGAATCTGTGCCAGGGAAGGGAGCGAGCAAGCTGTAGGAGCAGCCAGGCTGCATCACACAGGGCCTCCCACACCACCCCACGAGAGCTGACCCATTGCACTCTGCAGATAGGAAGCTGCACAAGGATCATAGGGGCAGACGGGCTGCAGGCGGTCAACTGGATGCCACTGGGCCAGGCCAGGGGCTCCAGCAAGAAGCTGGCGGGGAGCAATGCCCCGACCCGGGGAGGGATGAGTGGCAGCACATGACGGGGCAGGGTGGAGAGAGGATAGGGAACAGACTCTGAGACCCAACAGTTGGGGGAGGAGCCAGACCAGGAGGGAACAAGGTGGGTCCAGGGTGGGGCGCCATCCTCAGAGATGAAGAGCACACGAGCTGGAAAATAACAGGTTTTGTTTGGGGAGCCCTGTTTGAAATGCCCTGGGGCGCAGCAGCAGACACAGAGTCGATTCATACTCAGAACAAATGCGTACTGAGCCCTGGCGCCAGAGACCACCAAAATGATTTTCAAATTACATGCAAGTCAAAAGGCCAGCAGTAAAGTGGAAATGTTCTTACTTTGTGGATGTTATAAATATTAGATTTTAAACACTTTAAATAAGAAATGAGAATCTTGGGGCTGGAGTGATGGCTCGGCAGTTTTGGTACTTGCCTGGCATGCATGAGGACCCAGGTTCAAATCCCAGCACCACACACACAACGAAGTGTCTGAGCAATGAAGGTCACATGAAAAACTAATAAAATTGATTTCTCTCTTTCTCTCTCTTTCTCTCACTGTCCCTCTCTCTTTAAAAAGAAAGAAAGGGGGCTGGAGTGGTTTCGGCGCTTGCCTGGCATGCTCGAGGACATGGGTTCAAACCCCAGCACCACGTACACAACTAAGTGTTGGAGCAACTAAGGCCATGTGAAAAACTAAATACAACTGTTTCTTTCTGTCTCTCTCACTGTCCCTAAAGTTGGTCTATTATCATGTGTTAAATCCAGATAAGATGTAATGCTATACAACATAATCCTTTTTTAGAGATATTGTGGGAAGGGGAAGGGAGGGATAAGGATGGGTAATTGGGGGGGCACTCCTGGGGGTAATTGTAATATCCAGAATCTATTCATATTTTATTTTATTATGTTAAAAACTTGTATGGTTTTTCAAAAATAAAAAAAAATTAAAAAAGAAAGAAAGGAGAATCTTTAATTGGTCCAAAAGTAAGCTCAAGAGAGTTTGTAAGGTTTCCTGTAAGAATCTACTCTTAACACCAGGATAAAACATCTGCATTCCTACCCAGCCCATTCACCAAGACCCACAAAATTCTTTAAATTCCATATGAGACAGAGTTAAAAGAAGAAAAGGAAATAACTGGGCAGTCTGTATGTTTAACTCATGTTTTCTTCAGGAATGACTCTTTCTACTCTAAAAACTTGGGAGTAAAGTGAAACCCTATTTATACGAAAAAAGCAATGTCTGATTGAAACCCCACAAAAAAATTCAACGAGCAATGAGATGAGCAGGTCACGCAAACGCAGCTGGAAGAAATGGCAGGCATTGGCTTCAAAGCACTATAGATGAGGCACAAACAGCTTGAAATGTTGGGCAACTGATTTGCAATGAGGCTTCACAGAGATATGGGGAGAAGCACGGCCCCCAGGCACCTGCTGTTTCCTAGGAGGCGCTGAAAGGATTATCAACTGAACCAACCATTTCAGAACCCACTCCTGGGACACCTTGTAATCTCCGCTGGGATTCACCCCTCTATCTTAACAACCATCACTTCCATTACAATGGCCAAATCCACCCTTCAGTGATGGCCTGAGGGTGGCAATGTGTCCACGGAGGTGCCACTGTGAGAGCGTCATGCCCTGAAAGTTTGGGTGCTCTCCAGCAACAAGAGGCAGGAGGGCCTCTAGAATGGAGGCTCAGAGAGCCTCCTTCACTCCAAACCAAGAAAAATGGGTCTTTTGGTCATGAACCTGAAGTCAGAGCCGAAGACCCTTAGTTGAATCATTAAGGGTTCCACTGCCAACACTTCCTTCATGGTGGAGAAGCAGTTGATGCCAAGTGAGTGCCCTCGGGTTCTCAGGCAGTATTTGAAAAGGTCTCTCGTTGGCATCACAGAGGAAATTAAACCAGAGACCTTCCCTGCCTAGGTAAGTAGCTAAAATGAGTCAGACTTCACCCGGGCTCCTGGATCTCAAGGCTCTGGCCACTGTTCTTCCGTTCTATCCCATTCCTCTGCCAATGAGAATTAATCCCAGATCTCTCCACTCGTCTTTGTGTCTCCTCTTTCTCACTTCTTCCATCAGCTCTGTGCCTTTCTTCGATTTTTCCATAATGCTATAAACATGAAGATCTGGGTGGTATCTGAAATCCATGTAAAGATTTGGCTTGAAGAGGATAAGATGATAACGTAAAGGTCTGAGGACGCTGGATGGCTGTCACTCCTAAAGGACACCACGGCCTCACCCACTTCACATGCAGGTGATGTACTTGGGGGTGGTAGGTGCAACGAGAGAACTGTCATTACTCGGAAAACCGAAGACGCCAGGATGCTAATGTCCACATCTCTCATGCTTCTGTGTGCCAAGTCACTTGGGAATGCAGTCACCTGTGCATCCATTTAATACTGAACACTTGGTGTCGGACAAATAAAAATATTAAGAAGCTCTGATTCCTGCCACAGATCTCAGCTCATCTCAAGACCCAAGGCGGTGTGACAGAAAGAAGGGTAGCAAGGACACAGGGACACGTAGGCCTCCTGGAATGTGGAGTGATGTCCCTGTAAAAATCGTAATAATAGCAAAGACCAGGGCATGGTGGGAACACGGGGTGGGGTGACTCCTCCCCCTGTGATCCTCTCCAGATCAGTGACTAGTCACTGCTCACTCGAGTCAGGAGTGCTGACTCTGTTGCCACCTTGACACAGCTTCTAGTCTGCTCAGAAGCAGGTCTGTCCTCTGACAGCTACAGTGTAACCGAGGGAAGGAAAGTAGGGATCCCTGAGGGCTATAGAGGCCCTCGTCATGTGGATGGTTGAAACAGCACCCGGACTCAGACCTGCCCCACCGCACTAACCCAGACGCTCTCCTGCAGCTAGGAATCCTAGGATGGTCTATGGTGAGGTGCACCTCTGTGCACCCTTTCCTTCACTTTCTTCCTCCTGTTCCCATCTTGGGCTAATGTACTCACCAGACATGGCACAAAAGGTAAAGTTCTTAAGAAATGAAGAAAATGTTACCAAAGAAACATGTCCACTTTTGAGGCAGAAAAGGTTAGGCAGTCAGTGCAGGCAGAACAATGTGTGTCGATAAGGAGAAAATTAACTGATGGTCATTGTTCCTGAGAGGGCAAAGACATCCCCCAATGCTATAAGGGTCTGACAAGATAGGCCCAGATGCAAACACTCCCTGCTGCTAAGCAAGGAACCATATTCTTTCTGTTGGCGCCTAAGGCATGGACCAAAGACTGGACCAGAATTCCCCGTGCCTGTGTGCTAGGTACAGGGGCAGGGACACAGTCACCAATCGAGGAGAGGTCGTCATATATAAAGGGCAAACCTCACTGCCTCATCAGCTCTGTCCCCTCCCCCTACTTGGGGGGAAGTCTGCTCTTTTCCCTGTGCTTTACTTTCTATAAAATAAAATCCGTCCACTATGCTTGCCTCGGTGTCCCTCGGTTTCATTTTTCGACTCCGAGAGGACACGAACCCGACATCCACATCACTAGCATCACTTTGACACCTAAGGTGAAAATCTCATCTTCTCCACCTGGAAATTATCCAGAGCACAAAAGAGCGTGGGAATCACAGGTGTAATTTATGTTTCCAATAATTAAACAACGAACACGAACCTGTGGCTGGGAAGTGCTGCAAGCTGGGCCCAGGCTGCAGGCGGGAGGAGGTGCCACCAGGGCACTCAGAGAAGTGGCCGATGTCCTCAAGGAAGTGGGGATGTGCCACCGAGGCCACCCAACTGAGGATGCCAAGCCAACCGATTCACAGGCCTAGGTGTGCTGGCAGGAGCCCTAGGCATGTTGGCAGGAGCCCCTGGCTGGGGACATTCTGGGGGCTGGACTGGACAAGAGGGACCCAGCAAGGCACAGGCCCTGAGCAGTCTCTGTGGCACACAGCATCCCCGCATCTCCAAGGACCACCAGGAAGTACCACTTAGGACAGGAATTCCCCCTGGCAAATGCCCAGCAACTTCTGGTGCTGATGCTGAAGTTCAGCCGCAGAAGGGCAACTTTAGCATGTGGCTCCAAGTGTGCATCAAAAAGTGGGAAAAACAGGCACAATCTCTTCTCGTTCACTTGTATGCACCAGGCATTGAACCCAGGGTCACTGCCACTGAGCTACCCCTAGCCCTTTCTTATTTTGAAATTTGAATTTTGAAACAGAGCCTTGCTAAGTTGCTGAGGCTGACCTTGAATTTGTGATCCTCCTGCCTCAGTCACCTGAGTTGCTGGAATTATAGCCACTGTGCCCAGTGACTATCTCTATTGTTAATGCCATCAAACTAAAATGAATACTAAAAAGAGAAAGGGAAAATCTCCTGTTGTCTGAAAAAAAAAAAAAAAGCAACAATAGAAGTTTCTCTGTGTTAAGAAAGGCCTGCAAATCAAATTTTAAAATGTAGAGAAAAGAATGAGAGAGCACACAGGAAGTGTAGAAGTAACGCTGCTTTCAAAGGGAAATGCAGTCTTCAATACTCATGTAAATGAACAAGAAAATCTAACACAGAAGCTGGGCATACAAAACAAACAGTGTGAAGGAAAACCAACTAAGAAATAAACATGTTTGAAAAAACTAAGATAAAAACCAAAACCCAGAAAATAAATAAAAACAGTATACACCAAGCTCATTCTTTGGAGAGATAAAGGAAAATAAAAAAGTAGTGAGATGGATCATGAATAAATGAAGAAAACACAAACTCCAAGAATAAGAAACCAGGGAAAAGTAAATTCAAATATAAAGGGAACTGAAACCACGGAGAGTTCACTCAACTCCGTGAAACACAGTAGACTCTGAATGAAAGAGATCTCAGTTATAGAAAAGATTTCTGGCCATAACAAACTCCAGGAGAGAAAGTAAGTCCAAACAGAGTATTTTCACATGAAAAACAGAGAGTGATATCCACTCCCATCTTGTAGAACAGTTGAGATTGAAGTTCATGCATGAGTTCAGCTCACAGACCCAGCCCTGAGATAGCACCAGGGCTGCCGAAGCTGTCATTCTTGTCACTGGCAAGGCAGATGCAAAATTCCTAATAATTTATTGGTCAAAACCAATAACAGCAAATTAGAGAGAAACACAATGCAACCTACTGAGGATAATTCTGGAAGTTTAAGAATTGTTCAATAGCATATACGCAGAGAAATCATACAATTTGGTTCATGGGTGATTAAAAAAAGTCTTTGGATAACAGTTCAAGATCCACTCTTCAGGGAAAAAGAGAAGGGAAGGGGGGACCTCTCTGAATAAAATTCAATGGCTACTTCCTTCATATTATAAAATTTCTTTGACTTAACTCAAAAGCCAACAAATGGCTTAAATGGAAAACACTAGTCCTACTAAATAAATAAATAAACAAAAACAGACAGATGTGTCTACTATCACAGTCTGGGTGTTGTTTTTCCCCCTGAAGGTACCAGAGAAAGCAACTGGAAAGCAAAAGGGATTTTTTTTAAATTAAAAAAGTGAAACCAACTTGAAGATTATGTGATCGCATACCTGGCTAGCTGAGAGCACCCACTGAATAACCACTGCAGCGACAGAAAGCACACGTGGCTCTCAGAAGTGTGAGTCACACTCTCTCCCCCACCCCTCCTCTCTCCACAGCTCCCCCTTCTCTCTGGCTGTTTTTAAAACAGGCGAAGCACTGTGGACAGGTGTTCGGTTGTCCTACCTCTCCACAATCATTGGCAAGGATCCTTTTTGCTTTCCCTATGGATGGTAGTTCTGTTCAAACAAGGGTGAGATTCCCATATGCTGTACTCCGTGAGGTGTGCTGCGTTTTCCTATGTTACTATAAATATCTCCCAAGGAGATATCTTCATGCATCATGCACCCCAGAGCTCAGCAAAGCCCGAGCGGGCAAGAGCAGAGTGTCGCGCAGACTCTGGCCTTAGAGAGTTCGTGGCGTTGTCTGCAGCAACCCACAAGGCCTGCAGCCCCACTGTGCACAATGGCACTTGCAGTGAGTGCCACCTTGGAGTCACCTGCATGGGGACCTCAGCATATGACCCTGCTAGAATAAGGGTCTTTGCATATGTAAAGAAGTTACAGATGTTGCAATGAGATCATTCCGCATGTAAACGGGCCCTAAATACCGTAACCTGTGTCCCTGTGAGAAACAAAGGAAGACATAGAGGCAAAAAAAGACAGCAGCCTGAAGAGAAGACTGTAGAGAGAGGCACAGAGTGAGATATGGAGCCCAAGCCAGGGAGTGCTGAGGCTCGCTGGCCACCACCGGCAGGAGAGAAGCACAGGTGGGTTCTCCCTCAGAACCCACAGGGACCCAACCCTGACAACACCGTGTGAGTTTTTACACCTCTGTTGTTTTAAGCACTGAAGTTTACAGTAATTTGTTCTTAGAAACCAACCCAATATCTCAGCGGGCAGTGGCAGGAGACAGACAGATAGGGTTGTTTAGGTTCCAACAAACTGACTCAGAGTTTGGTCACTTCCATCCTGGCGGCTACAATGAGGTTGGTCAAGTTGAGCAAAGAACAGCCTTCGTGGTTGCCTCGGCACTGCAGCGGGCTTCTCCGAGGAACAGTCCAGAAGAGGAGAGCAATCCAGGATGTCCAGCTGGCCAGTGGCCCTGGGCACACCTCCTCCTGTGCTCTTCCCCCTTGTTCCTGCCAAGGGGTTGATTTGTGGAGCTGATCTCGAGCATTTCCAAAGCCAGGAGTTCTATGAACCCAGAGGACCTCAGAGCCTCGGCCACCTGCAGAACTTGCCCTCTCCTCCCGTTGGGGCAGCACGGGCCTCTGCAGCCTCAGCAGCATGCAGCTGCCTTGGGCCTGAGTGGAGCAGGCCACTGGATGGTGGGCAGGAACCAGTGGAGCTCTGAGGGCTCACACATGTGCCATCCAATTCTTGCCCTACCAGCTCAGTAGGTCATTTGGACTTTGATTATATCATGTTCCTCATGATATAATCAAATGTTCCGTAGTTGTATGTTCATTTTCTCTTGGCTTCTGTAAAATCATGTAAATAGTCAAACCTGCTGCTCCTGCTGTCTACTATTCTTTGGGGAACAGCCTAGCTCAAGAACAGGCTCTTCATACCCTGTCCAACCTAATCAGCACCAAGGCCAGCAACCCTGCACTAATGCCCCTGCTGCTGTTTCCATTTCACAGGTGAGAAAACTGAGAGCTAAAGAATCAGGCCGAGCTCGTGCAGCACTGCAGGGTGGGCTCCCCAAAAAGCACATTCCAACGTGGATTTGGAGTCCACCAGGGAGCGCCCTTAGGACTGATCCCCAAGGAAGAAAAGAAGCGCCGTGGAGAGAGGAGAAGTTGTCCTGCAACAGAGCCCCAATTTCAGACAAGCCCACGGGTGCTCTCGAGCTGAAATGGGCTGCTCCTGGAATTGTCCTGTATGGGGCCAAAATGAAGGAATTTGTGTCCAAGGCACAAATCACCCATGGATCTGGGCTAGCCTCAAAAGGGCATGACCTCGGGTGGGTGGGCAGGTCTCTTCCAGCAGTCCCCAAAGGGGCTGAAAGCCAGTTGCTGACACTACCCCAGATGCTAGGCAGCCAGTCTTTCCTGGAGGGGATCTGGGTGCTCCCCTCCCACGCTCACCAAACACAGCGATAAAGTAGAAGTGGGATCCAAACCCAGATTCTGCCTGAAGCCAAAATACCTGCTCTGCCGTCCACCCGTGCTCCCTGCTGCACCAAGCACATGCAAGCTGCTGAGAGCGGTGTGAGAAACCACTGGCCCAGAGCCTGGCCATCAGGGTCTCGCTTCCAGGCGAGGTGAAAAGGATACGCTGTTCTCATGCTGGGACTACTGCTGCGGAATCAGGAAGGCACCTCCCTCTGGCCCAGCCTGCTCGGTCTGTTGTCCTCTGCAAACGCAGCACAAGCACTCTCAGTTGAGCACCAAGCAGCTGCCATTCTTAACACCGCTGCTTCGGAGCCCGACTGCCTGGCTCAGGTAACTCTCATCACCTCACTTCACTGTCCTGCTGCCCTGGGAAGATGCCAGGCTTGTTGCTCCCATTCTGCAGATAATTAGGCGGAGCCCCAGCTCTGTCTCCTTGGAATGTCTCCCAGAGAGGACGTGAACACGCTCTCCCCACTGAGCCCGCTCCCTGGGCTTCCTTTCTCAAGCAGAACCCTTGAAGCCATGCAGTAGCAAAGTCACACCACCGTCTCGGGCTCACGTGACAGCAGATCCACCATTCACCTGCACAGCAGGCCCTGCCTGACCCCTCCTTGAGGATGCTGATCTTCTCATTGTCTTCTGGGGCTGTCAGACAGCAATTTCTGGGGGTTTCCTGAAGACTCAGAATCAGTTTCTTTCACAAACTCCCTCTCCCCCTTAAACATGTACACTTGGAATGAACAAAGCCACACAATTTGGTGAAAGTAGGAGGAAAATCACCACCAAGCTGTCAGGAGGGACATCGCTGAAGGTGCCACAGCCACGTACAATGAGGCCATAACTCGGCATCACATTTAGCATAAATCCGTTGCTCTAAACGGACAGGGCACACGGAGTCAGACGACAGAATCTGTGGATGACTGTCCCTTTTCATTTCCAGCGAAGTCCTTCCTTCTCATGCTTCTTTGATCAAATCTCTAAGAACACATTCCTGTCCCTACCGGGCTTTCCCTGCCTGCCCTGTCCTCCGCAGCTCTGCAAAGCCTGGAGAATACACCAAGAACCAATTCTCCCATTTCAAACTGGTGACCACCCACATGGAAGTCCGCCTCTAGCTTTCCTCCCTGTTCATTCTGAAACTGCCAGAACATTCTACATGTGACTTGCATTTATATTTACATTAATGCCCTGCATTTACGTTAATGTGTACTTGAGCTACCAAAACTCTCTCTCACAGGGCAAAGGTGCAGAGTTGCTGCCAGTTACAGAGGGCGTGTGTGGGTCAGGCTGCTGGAGGGATGCGGGGACGCAAGAGTAGAGGTGGGAAAGGCACTTGGACAGGCTGCAGGTTTAGTTACAACAATCATTGGCAATTTCACCTCTTCTCCCTCCTTACCCCATTCCTTCCAAATTTTAATCCCTTGAGAACAGGGCAGCAGCAACTTGCTGAAGGTATGTATTGTATTTCACTTGATGCTATACAATGGCCAGTCGCTTGCTCACTCTCTCTCTCTGTGTTACTCTCTTTCTCTCTCTCTCTCTTTGGTGGAAAAAAATAATACTTTGTGCTTCTCTGAAGACAAAACAGTAAGAACAGAAATCCAAATTCCTAGCAATTAGTCTCCTCCACAACCAGAAGCCAGGCAGCTGGTAACCTGCTGTGTTTCCTCTAAGCTTCTCAGATTAGATCCTAAATGCAATTTAATTCCAGACTCCAATATACACTTCCTGAATTAGACTTAAAAAGAACCAGTTATGTAACAAATCTGCATTACTATTGATTACACACTTGCCATAGATGATTGGCTATATTAGGTACAATAAAATTTTTCCCATTGTATCACAACCTAAATATATTAAAGCATTCACAGTATAAAAGAACCCTATAAAATTCCCTAACATATAAGCAATCCTATTAGAAAACCCAAAAGCACTCTTTGCTTATCCTCTTTAATAAATACAGATTCTCATATAAAGTAAATCTATTCTCAAACTCCCCCCTCTCTTGTGGGAAAATAAAAGATAAACAAAATGAAAATTTGGAATGTGTTATGAATACCAAAGACTTAAAAATGTAAGAAGTTTAAGTAAATTGCAAATGTAAGATGCCATCAGGATACCAGAATAGGAATAGGTGGAAATCCCTGAGGATGGTTCAGCAGCGAGCTGACCGCAGTGCTTAATGGCACCAGCACAACAGATGGGAGCAGACAAGAGGTACAGCCCACATGACCAAGTGCCCAGGAGCACACGCTCAGAGGATGGAGGCTGATGCCCAAGGGGTGGGAGCAGCACTCCAGCCTCCTAATCTCCTCCAGGGTCCAGGCAGGAGGCAACCGCCCCAGCATGAGGCTCTTCAGTCTTCCCAGCCTCAGTTTCCCTTTGCAATGGTATAAGGAGAGCAAAACTGACTCTGCTCCTCTCAGGAAACTTTCAGTCAAATGCATGTCATCCCACCAATGCAAGTAAACTTATTTCTAGTTAATCATGAATTGCTGAGCACTTCTGATGCTTTCATTCAGTTGATCGCCTAGAAATTGTACAGTATTCTTGCATGAGCAGTGTGAAACTGCTGCTAAGTTTCCTGATATCTACATATTTTTTTTACTTTCCTTATTAAGGGATTGTGGAAATCCTTTGCAATCCTAGATTGCAAGAAAGAAAAGCATGTCTTTGAAAGGCTATACAACAACGTAGAGAAAATAATTATAAGAAAACTTGCAGAGACCAGTATAAAGCAGAACAGAGAGTAACTGAATTATCTCTTCCTCTCCCATAAATAAATGCTGTGTTCAAAATGTGTCGCTTCTCATTCTCCTTCCCCTTTCTTCTTTGTCCTTCTTCCTTGCTGAATAATTCAGTCCTCAGGCCATCAAATGAGGCCCAACTAGGCAGCAGCCACATCAACAGGAAGCAGGAAGCTGTTTTTGTGCAGGGGTACAAAACTGAGAGTGGAAGAGCCACGCACAGGGGACAGAGATTGGTAGCCTCACATGGACAGAGTGCTGGAGCCTGAGCCGGGGGGCACACAGAGGGAAAGCTGGGCAAGTACCCAGAAAGGTGACCCAGGAGGGGCATTTGGGACTGTAGGGCGGGACTAGTGACAGGAGCCACATTATGACTCATGATTGATCAGATAAGGAAATAATACATCCCAAAACCATGGGAGCCCAATTTTTTCCTGTGGGTCAAGGAAATACTCTTGTGAAGTCGTAGTGTTTAATATGCAAATGTATACAAAATCAATGCAGCAGAAATAGGCTGAGCTTCACCATTGGTGTAAAGACACCCTGAGAGCAGCAAGAGTGCCTCATTTCCAGACCTGGCTGCGACATGGCCTTCTCTGCTAATAAGAACCAGGGCCCTCTGGAAAGATGGCTGGGTTCAGGGGTGGGGCGAGAACAAGGTGAGCCTGAAACATCTCGTTGTGCCCGAAAGCAAGGAGGTACCCAGAAGCTTACAGGGACTTGCCACAAGGGTAGAAGCCAGGTTGAAGGTATGTCCGGAGAAATCTGAGACAAGGCAGTTGTGTAGATGAACAGTGATGGCTTACAAACTACCGAATAATAGAAACAGGAAGACACAGGACTGTACATGCATAAATATGAAGAAGCTGAAAGTCTGATGAGAGGCAGGATATGCGCGTAGTTTCCAAGGAGCTCCCCATAAAATAAGTATTAATAAGAAAGAGGAAAAGAGAGGTTTAATAAAGTGGAGCAGCCTGGTGGCAGTGCCATAACACGGATAAAAGCCATGGGCGACAGCGGGATTAAAACAGCATCATCGTGGCCGGGACACAGCTGCACAGGGACACCCCACCTTCACCAAGGCCCACCCATGTGCAGAACCCTCGTGCAAGGACCATCAGACACCCTCAAGCTGAAAATAGTGAGCCTGCCATCCCCAAAGGTGTTAAGATGCTGAGCGCCACAGAAAGACTAAAGACTGTTCCAGATTGAAGCCCAGAGCAGTTGACAACGCACGGCCGTGCCTGCTTCCTAGGGCGAAGCGAAAGGAACGGGAACGCTGAGAATCAGATGGCAGTGACTCGGCAGTGTGGACTTCCTGACGCGACAACCATATCATGCTTATGCTGCAGAAAGGTTCTGAAGAGAAAATCCACTGGGCTGGCAACTTACTTTTAAGAGATTTATTTTTTTAAAAAAATCTCTGTACTGTATTTTTGACTTGTTGGTAAGTCTGTGATCGTTTAAAATAAAAGTTCTAAAATGCATTAGGGATTGTACTTGAAAATGTGTTAGAAATACCGTGCGTGCTTCAATTATTAATGAAATTTCCTTCACGGGGTCATCTGTCATAGTCTGAGAATGCGGCACACTTCAAAGCAAATGCTGTTAAAGTGTTTTCCTGAGGACAGAGAACTCTGTTACGCAGTGTGCGGAGAAAGAGATTTTCTCCTAAGTCAGTGTTTTGGATTTCAGAGACATGGTACACACTCTCAGTGGCTTGCCAATGTTCAACCATATGAGCGAAACTTCCATGCTAAGCAAAATGCCCTCCTGTCTTGAAGGGTAGAGGGCAGAGACACATACTGACTGTTGGTGATGGACAACCTCTCCCTTGAGACTGGCCAGGGTGCCTCACGCCGTGCCATTGGAACAATGCAGCCACTGCCCTCTAACCACCCTGGCGGCACTCTGACTTACACACAGTGCATTAAAAGAGTCCATAACGTGCTTTCGCCACCTCGAGCCAGTGGCATTTTCAGTTCTATTTCCAGTAACAGCTAAAAGCAATGAAAGCTCTTTTCTTCCCACTTTGATGTTTACTTACCAACTTTCCATTCTACAGCGGTTGCCACATCCCACCTTTCCCAGCTCTTGGAATCCCTCTGAAACGGTTTCCAGGGGCACAGGAACTGAAATACATGTTCTTCTTTGCTTCTCCATATTATTCTTAATAAAACATTATGGAAGGAAGCATTTTTATTCTTCTTTGTGATTCCTATTCATTATCCTAATCTCTGGGATGTCTGCTGATATGGAATATTTTTCTTTGTTGGTTTTTGAAATAGTAAATAAAGATTTAAGGTTACTAATACAAGCAAATAAAAATGCTTTCAAAAAACCACTCAATCAGTATGTAATGACCTAGAACACAACAGTTCTTTGTAAAACACTCGTTTTTTTCCCTGTATTTTTTTAACCCTACTTAATCTTTATGAGCAGGTATTAAAATTCTCTCTTCTGATATTTTTCCTGTTAAATCAATAGCAGCAGACACTTCATCTATTCACAAAGGAGATGGAGAGATAGATACAAAATGTTCAAGGATGCGTTCCAGGGGAGGTCTGACCGTGAACGCGCTGTGCACTTTGTGAGTTGGAGGTCCTATTGCCAGGGAAAGGAGGACTTTCCTACAATTATTTCCAGAATGTAAACTGGCCAAGCAGATTGTGCACTGGTTGCTGCTGCAAACACATACCCTCCCCCTCCGGATGTGCCTGCCTACGCAGAGGTGAAAGCCCGAGTAAAAGGTTGGTGGAATTTAGGGGAAGGACAGATCTCATGAACCTCCACAGGGGAGGCTTTGAATGAGAGGGAGCATGGCTGGGGCACGGCTCGCATGGAGCAGAGTCTCCCCATTATCTTCCCAGGTGCCGCCTTCTTTTAGTAGAAAGGTGGCTGGCAGAAGCAAGGGGTGGCACAAATGAGGAGCTATTGGTCCAAGGGTAGATACTTTCAGTGATGAGATGGGCAAGTTGTGGGGATGGATGTGGGCGCAGGCGGTGAGGGAGGTAACATGAGCTCGACAATCACTGTACGATGTTTACCAAATCATTACATTGTAGCCTTGGAAATATGCAATGTTTATTTGTCCATCAAGTATTTTAAAATAAAAATAAAGCATTCCTCCTTCATCTGTTCCCTTGATTGGGTACTGACAGCCTCGATCTGTGTCTCGGGCAGTGTGGGTCCGTGGGACATGTCTGGCGTAAGGCACAGAGGAGCACTGTGTCTTTCCTCCGACCGCTGCTCCCTGGGTGTGGGAGCCTCCCAGGAACACGCAAACAGGCAAGGCCTATGCAAGGCCCTGATGCACTGTGTCAAGTCAGAGGCCACTGCCCTCACACCCCCTGAAGGACACGCAGTGCACACGGGTCTCCAGCTGCTCTGAATGAACTGATCTATGAGCACCAGGACATAACACTGAGAAAAGGGATCCCTAGGAAGCTTTGAGACCAGGAGAGACGACAGCAGGCCCAAGGGCAAGCCTCCACTTCCACCTCAAGTTTTTAAAGGAGTCAGCTCAGCAAGTGCAGGGAAAACTGCCTTCCATTTGCTGCAGGGCCGAGCTCAGTGTCTGAAGTCCTCCTTCCCAAGCCAGGCATGGAGCTCAGAATCCGAGCCCTTACCCAGCAAGCAGAAGGCCCCGGATTCACCAAAGGCCCCATTAAAAATAAAAACAGAATCAAATCTCCTTTGCAGTGGTGCAGTGTTGTCCACAGCTAACTCTCTCCACCTCGCTGCATTTATACCAACAGCCGCATGTTCCACAACCGATCCCACGGAGCAAGGTAGAAAAGGAAAAGAGAGACTGAGAGGAAGTGCTCCAAATCACTGGCCCTCATGTCTATGGATGTGCAGAACAGGAGATCAAGCAGCTTTTAAAATGCTTTTAACTAATTAAAATAGAACGGCTTCTTTGAAATGCCATTTATTACTAAAGCAAAATTTGCTGTTGTAGCATTTTAAAGAACTGGTTTTTATTGCCCACAGACTTGCCAAAAGAAAAATGGAGAGTATTTCTGTCTTCTATTAAAGAGAGAGGTGGGGGAGAATTATGAATTTAATTGTATAAGTTATTTCAATCTAAAAATAAGAGTGTTAGATTACAAAGTATAGCAAGAATGCCTTTTGACCATCAAAAATCACATTGCCCTTCAGCAATCAGCAGACTGGAGTTGCCAGCCCAACTCCTGATGAGGCCGGCTTCACTGTTGCTAAAGGCTAAGGAGCCACTGGCCCCGCTTGTGGAGCTAGGGTGGGGCTAGGCACCCGTTGGTGACATCAGGAACAGTGACAAAGGACAGAAAGGTGCAGTGGCTGGGGACCAGACAGGGCGCACGGTTAATGGAGGCCCACCACCTTGGCCTCCACCCCTGAGGGAGGTGGAAGGTCATCATCCTGGACACAGAGGGCACCCACCTGCCAGACCAGGTGCTCCTTGGCCCCGGGTGTCGCAGACAGGCAGGCGCTCAGCACGATGGTGTGGGATGAGGACGTGAAGACGCTGGCGATGATGGCGTCTCGCATGTTGAAGGGCAGCATGGTGTACACCACGAAGATGATGAAGAGGAAGAAGGACACCTGCAGGGAGGACAGGAGAGTCACACTGTATCCCTTCCTCGGGCTTCCCATCAACGGCACGCTCAGCTAAGAAGCCCTGGGGTGAGAAAGTGAGAGCGAGCTGAAACCAACCCACTGGGCTACAAGAAGGACCGGTTGCTGCCGCAGGGCAGCTGCTGTGGAACTTCTCCAGCAGGTGCAGGAGAGGGGTCTAGGGAGACAGGGTCTAGGGAGACAGTCAACAATGTAGCACACTCTTTACCCCCTGAGAGGTCAAGTGATATTTATGCAATCATTAAATTCTGGAAAATTTACAATCACACATACGCACATACACACACATACATATGTATGGACATGTATGTCTCTTATAGCAGTTTAATATAGAAGAATAAAGAGACTGGGGAGTGGGCAATGTGAGGGAAACCATGGCTTAAGAACAATGCACATCAGATTGTCACTTTATATGCACTTAGGATTGTATGACAACCCAACTCCTTAATACAAATGAAAAAGAGAAGAGGTCAGAGGTAGAACAGCCCCACGGCCCAGCAGTCCTCTCCCAGGCACAAACCCTAAAGCAATGGAAGCAGAGCTCAGGCCAACACCTGCGCTGTCCCGCACCCACACCACAGCAAAGGGCAGAAGGCAAATCTTCATCCAGGCCCCTGGGAGCAAAGAGCATCTGGCTTTCCACGCAAGGGGGCACTGACCGGGCACACCGCAAGTAAGGTGCTGGTGTGAGCTAGAGTATGGGGAACCTCGGAGGCACCCCGTACCGAGTGGACGATCCTCTAGTGAGTGACCCACTCACAGGAAGTGCAGTGGAGGGCTCAATCCACAGAAGCAGGTGGGTGCTCACCAGGGGCTAGGGTGGGCTGGGTGGGGTGCAATGAGGAACAGAGTAATTGCTTAATAAGTATGGAGTTTCCTTTTGGGATGATGAAAAAGATTTTGGAACCAGACAGAAGTGTTGATTGTACCACTTTGGGAATGTACTAAATGCCACAGAATTGTTGACTTAAAATGGCCAATTTAGGGGGCAGGAGCAGTGGCTCAGCGATTGGAGCGCTTGCCTGGCATGCATGAGGACCTGGGTTCAAACCCCAGCACCACATACACAACTAAGTGTTGGGCAAACAAAGGCCAGATGGAAAAATAAAAAAAATCAATTCTCTCTCACTCTTTCTTTAAAAAAAAAGGCTAATTTATATTATGTGAATTTCATCTGAATGAAAACAATTAGTAAGAAATCACCCAGAGAGGTTTGAAATGGAAAAGAAAATGTTCAGGATGTAACTAAAACAGATCATTTTCATTACCAAAAAAGCAGATATTCAAAAAGAATGAAAAGGTGGTAAATCCAGGGCAGACAACTGAGCCAGGGAAATGGGAGGGAAGGGACCCTGGCGAGCTTCACCCCACAGCGCCCCACTCGACAGCAGGGGCGAGGTGAGGTAAAGTGCTTGCTGCACTTCCACAGTGAGTGCTGTGTTACGGGGTGTGGACACCAATGCCCAGCCCAGATCAGGGACACAGAAAGGTCACCCAGATGTCCTAATACAAGTCTGGACCAGAGTTCCCTGCTCCAGGACTTCAAGTGAGCGGGACCTGGGAGGACACCAGGATCCGCCCCCTCCTGCCCATCCACAGGAACCTGAGCCACATTTATAACCTGGGAGCAACTATGTTCTGCCCTTCCCGACTCTTGGGTGGCTGGGGTCTTATAAGTGTACCTGTGTAAGAGTCACATACGAAAATGCACAGGGAAGATGAAGCGGTCCTGCCCTAAAAACAGACTTGGATGCCCCAAACCGTGCCCTTCGATTTCCTGCAGACATTCCAGCTGCAGTGTCCACTCATCCATACGAGGTTGAGCTCCCCCGAGTAGGCAGCAAATTCTCGGGGTGGAGGGGAGACGGAAGACGCTGGTTCTCAGACTTCCGGCTGTCACTTCACAGGTGGCACCTTCCCACTGGGTCCCACTGATGTGACAATGAGGGCGATTCTACATAAGCTTCTCCAATCATTGCAGGGTGACAGCCCAGGAGAAATCTGCCATGAGTGGGAAGAGACCAGTTCCCCTCCTCAGGAAGCCCTGGGCACAGACCATGTTTTCCACCCCCGTTTCCCCCTTCCGTCTATATTTATAAGGACCCTCAGGCCAAAACACATGGGAGTACAGATTATCATGGCAATATTTTTTTCTGGAAAATCATTTTCTTCTTTCATTTCTTCAGAATAAAAGCCCATGACAATGTATTTCAGTAAATTGGTGCGGTTCAGCATGGCGGGCAAGGGTTCCCCGTTCCCATTCTGTATTTGGAATGTAAAAACCAAGCCAAAGGAGCAAGGGAAGGTCTTAAGACAGATTCTGTGCCAAGATGCAAAATGTAAATGGAGGGGACAGCTGCTTTCCCGGGATTTTCACGAAGTGAACGGTGATCTGCTCAGACAGGCGGGACACCCCTCCCGCCACCTTCCCAGGGAGAAAATGTGCAGCAAGCATTCTTAGAACCGATAATCGCATTTCCGAACCACTAAGGGCCAGCGCCACGCTCACTTGGTGCCTCGTGCTCCCCATTCATCCTAGGACCTGGTGAGAGCTGCGCGCTGTAGGAAGGAGCTCTCCAGGAATGAAGAACAACTGCTCTGTGCCCACAGCTTGGCAAGAAAACTAGATTTCCTTCAGAACCACTAATAGCCACCAAATTGCAGGCAGAATTATCAGTGACGATATTGTTGCTGCTACACATGACACTTAGGCAAAGCCTGGGTCCCACCGAGGGAACGTTTTCTTTACTGTCACACCAGAAGAGATTCACCCACCCCCTGACCACCCACAGTGGTCAACGTCAGGGCCCAATAGGAATCCCAGTGCCAACGCCTCCCTGTTCTCAGTAAGCAGCTCGTGATACTGGCCTCCTCCAGTAGATGCACAGATCCATAATTAGGAGAGAAATCAAAACTTAAAAGCGAAAGCCCGGCACAAGGCACAAGGGTGTGCTAACCATTTCTGCGACTCTGAGAGTCCGCAGGCCCCTCCTGCTGTTGCTGATCACTGTGTGTGGCACCTGGCCTTGCGCCTCAGATACGGATGCTGTGGTGAGAGGGACCCTTTGTTAAGACTTATTTAAAAACTACTCAGGGCTGGAGCGGTGGCTCCGCAGTTACGGCGCTTGCCCGGCATGTGCAAGTACACGGGTTCAAACCCTAGCACCCGCGTACACAACTAAGTGTCGGAGCAACAAGAGCCATGTGAAAAACTCAATAAAAATTGATTATCTCTGTCTCTCCCTCTCTCTCTCACTGTCCTTCTGTCTTTAAATAAACAAATAAATAAAAACTGCTCATATTTCAATGACACAATTATCTTTCTTAGGTCTACACATGAAAGGTGTAGTGTGCATTCACAGCATCAGTTATAATAAATAACGTACAATGCACACTTCTCAAAATTACAAGTGAGAGAAAATATTCACACTAAATACATGAAAACCACAAACGAAAACACAGGTGTGTCTGAAATGCTGAAGAACAGAGCAGACTCTGTTGAGCAGGGTCACTGGGTCTGGGCACTGACCTGTGGGGCTGGGTGACTCTGTCCTGGGCATTACAGGATGTTGAACAGCACCCAGTGCCAGAGTCTCCAAAGCGTGACAACTGCACACATCTCTAGCCATCACCGAGTTTTCCAGAGGCAACTCCAGCCCCTGTGAGAACTTTCCAGGTATGGAAAGGATTTCTTTCAGGAATGAGAAAAATTAGTGCCTAGTCACAGCTTAATGAGCAAATTAATTAACTGGAATCTCCAATATCCATCAAATTTAAAGGACATACGTTTTGTTTTTTGTTTGTTTGTTTGATATTTTCCCACTGTTTTATTGGTGTATTATAGCTGTACATATTGGTGGAATGTGTTGTCACATATTCACACATGCACAAATATAACGATATGATTTGGACAATGTCCCTCCCCAGCACTCCCCCATCCCTGCTTCCCAGCCTTGGTCCCTTTGAGTTTTAGGAGCTCTAACCCTAACTCTCTTTTCCTTTAACCTCTCTAGCTCCCGCACATTAGAGAAGACATATGACCTTTAACCTTCTGAGTCCACTTTTTTTCTTAACCTGCTGGTTCCATAATTTCATTTTCCCTATGGCCGAATAAAACTCCCTTATGTGCTTATACCACATTTTCTCCATGCATTCATCTACTGATGGACATCTAGGCTGGTTCCATAGTTTGGCTATTATGAACTATGCTGCTATAAACTTGGGTGTGCATGTGTCATTATAGTAAAATGATTTTGATTCTTCAGGATAAATACAGAGAAGTGGTATAGCTGGGTCATCTTGTGGTTTTATTCCTAGTGTTTGGAAGAGCCTTAAAGTAGATATTTTTAATTAATATATTGGTTTTTATGTACATATAATATTTGATACAAAAATCTTTTATGCTCCAGGATGTATTAAATGGATATTTTCAGGTACCAACATTGACAGTCAATTGGAGAAAGAAACCTCTCTTTTCATTCTAATGCAAACATCTTCAGTGTTTCTTGGAAACTTTTGAACAGCTTAAGTTTGGACAGCTTTAAAGTGCTTACATAATTTCCATTAATACAAACTTCTGCAAACATGTGGCACTTTGAATTGGAAACACATGGAAGGCTTGGCTGTAATATCTACATACAGAACAGGCTTTCAATTTCCCAAATACAGTAGCTCCTGCAAGATCCTCAGTTTTAGATGACAAAGTGGGTTTTCTGAAGGTTGAGGAAGCAAAGGGCATTAACTCACAATCAGGGCTCTGGTGGCAACCTTTCAGAGCTCAGCCTGGGGTGCCTCGGTAGCACCCAAAGTGGCACTGGGCAGAAGAAAATCCCATGGGGACTTATTAATCTCGAGGGCTCCAGTGTTTTCCAAGCTGGCTTTTCAACACAACTGCAAGTTGGGCCATATGGAAACCTGAAGTGGGTTCGGCACATCTAAAAATGGTGTGGCTAATGCTATCTCTCCGTTTCCCATGTTGCCATTGGAACAAGAGGCTCCCCTTAGACGGAGCACTGTCCCAAGGCTGAAGGAGGAGCCACTGGTCTGAAGGCTGCAGCTCCGCCCAGGTACCCAGGTTAATGGGACACCTGAGCTGATGGCCAAGACACTTTCAAGTGTGTCTTCTCCCTCCAGCCTTGCATTTACCTTTGCAAGACCATACATCTTCCTGCAGACCCCCACTGAACCCCAAGCTCCACCAGCTTCTGACCAGCTACGAGCTTTCCCTGATGTCCGTCTTGTGATGGCTCCATCCCCAACACTCCAGGTGCAAACCCTCGGGGGTCACCTTTGACCATGCTCTCCTTCATGTCCATGGTCAAAATGGGTCTTCTGGCTTTCAAGTTCAGCATAGGCCTCTGTCTGCTCTGTCTACCTTTCCTCCCAGTGAGCTGGCTCACTGCCCTTCCGGAAATGTGCCTCGCCTACAGCCCTCTCCCTCTTCTCCCCCTCCCTCAACAAGGAAGCAGAGCTCTTGCTTGCTCCTGTGGGTCCCCTCAATCATTCTCCATGCTTTGGGTAAGCAGCAGGACTCCTCCAAGCACATGGTACAACTGTCCTTCACCATTTGCTTTTCTGTGATTGGAGGCCCATGACTTGCTTTGGCAAATGGAGCAGGAGCAGAAGTGACGTGTCCGTCCTGGGAAGAAACTCTAAAAGCTGGTGCACACTTTTCACTGGCTCCCTGGCAATCATGGGACAGTGGTGATGAGGGAGCGTCTCCATCCTGGGTCCCCAAGTGAGGAGTGGAGTCCCTCGAGTGACCCCATACACCTGTCACCATGCGGTGTTTAGTCTCTGAGTCCCCATGCACAGCTTTGGTCACATTGTTTCTCTCTTTCAGTTTTGTTGATGTTATGCTTACGAAAATCAGATGTTTCCTATGCAGTACTCTACAGATTGTCTTCATGAACTGTTCATCGTGGGCATGTTTTCAACTGCATAGATATGAATTTATTATTACCTTTTTACAAGTTGCTAAGCATTCCACAGCAATAGATGCACTGTAAATTAGAGTAAACACTTCTTACTGCCACCCTCTCCTGGCAGGACAGATACCTGCTATCTGACTCAGTGTTTCTGATCTCCCTGGATCCAACATTTTCCTTTCTCTAATCCAGAATACTCTTGCCAGGTTCATGCTTCTGAATACACAGGTCTAATCATTTCTTCCTCTGGTTTACTTCCAACAACTCTGCACAAAATGGGGAATTTTCCTACCACATCCCCTGGTCCTCGTTGCTGACTTTACTTACCGTCATGCTTAGAGGTCCCACTTATTTATTGATACTCTCCCCATGTCACACAGGAAGGATAATGATCCAAGAACAAGGACTTGATTCACTGGCAGCCAAGACCTCAACACCTTGGACAGTACCTGGTGCATGGTAGATGCTCCACAAATATTTGCAGTCTGCATAGAAACTCTATTATACAATCCCAACACCATCCAAATCCTACCCACCTCATTAGCATCTACTCACCAAATGCATCTCAAAAACCTTCTCTCTGCTCTTTGGCCCAACTGACCTCACCATTAGCTATAAACGTGTTGATTTTTGAATTAGCATTTCTCTACTAAAAAGCTGTACTGTACAGGCATTGCTGGGATGCTTGTGGCCAGCAACAGCAGACACGGGGCTGAACAGGGAAGAACCCTGCTCTGAGGGAACACGGACTGCTATGCACTCCCCCTGTCTCCATCTGCAGGAGCCCTTGAGTCACCAGGGCAGGGAGGGAGCTTCACCAGGACTGAAGGAGGCATGAAGCTGGTCTGCGTTACAGAAGGAAGGGATGCCCTAGGCTTGGGATAATCAGCCTGGCAGCCGGGATCCCCTTGGTTGCTCTTCTGCCAAAGCACCAGAGTTCAGCCCAAGGAGCTGGTCCTTTGCAGATCACCCATGCAACTCGTCACCCAGCACTGAAGACAAACAGTGAGGAACAGGCCCACACAGCCTCAGGGTTACAGCAACACAAGCTCTTCCAGAGAGGCACTCGGGTGGCAGAAAGGAAGGGTGGCATTGCCCGCTGGCTGGTATGGGAAGCTCCTCTGCAGAGAGAGCCAGGTTCCTCTGCTCCTGAGCTAGCCTGCAGCAGGAGCACCTTCCATGACGGAAGCCTCCTGGTGTGCTTGAGATCCTGAGTGCTCTAAAGGCAAGATCAGAACTGTTCAAGGAAGATGATGGACAGGGAGAGGATTGGCTCCAGCTCTTCAGAGGGAGGCTGGCGAGAGGGAGATTCAGAGCACCAGAAGTAAAAGCGAGTCAGGCTCCTTCAGTGCCACATGCCCGGGGTATCATTTCCTGCATCTATCATAACAGATTACCACACACTGAGTGCTTAAACCAACAACAACAAAAACTTACTCTCGGGCTGCAGTGGCGGCTCAATGGTTACAGTGCTTGCCTGGCATGCGCAAGGACGTTGCTTCGAATGCCAGCAACACATACAAATGCAAGCTACATGAAAAGCTAAAAAATTGATTCCCCCCCCCACACACACACTGTCCCTCTCTCTCTTTAATAAAAACAAAAAACAAAAAACCCTACTCTCACTGAAGCTGGTTTGGTGGAAGTTGGGTTCGTGTCCCCCAGAGCCGAAGAATGAAACCAAGGGACACTGAGGCAAGCAGAGTAGACAGACTTTATTTTAAGAAAATAATAGAAAGCAAAGCTTAGGGAAAAGAGCAGAGTCCCCCGGAGTGGGGGAAGGGGACAGAGCCGCAGAGGGATTCAGGTTTGCCCTATTTATAGGATGTTCTCCCTTCAATTGGTCATCCTCTCCCTTCCCCCAAACCTAGGACATGAGCACAGAAGTCTTTGGTTTGTGCTGCCTCTGGCATTAATAGAAAGGATGTGGCAGCTTGCTTAGCAGAAGGGAGTGTCTGCATCTGGACCCACCTTGCCTGACCCTTCTCACTAGCACTGGGGATGTCAAATTGATCTTAAAAGAAAAGAACCGATTTTCCCTTGATTCAATCAAATGTTTTAACTACTCTGACTGCCTAACTTTCCCCCCTGTCTCATCACTATTGGGAGAGTAAAATCCAGAAGGAAAGTGTTTGCAGGGCTGGTTCCTCCTGTCAGCTCCCAGGGAGATCCCCTGAAGGTCCACTGGCCCCTCTCTGTGCTAATCCCAGGGCCTCCAGCAATCCCAGGAACTCTGTAGGAGAGATGCCCACCATTTCAGCCCCTGCTGCTGATCCTGGGGACTGTGCCTTCAAGTGGCATCCTCTTCTCTGTGGCTGTATCCACGTTTCACCTCCTTGTAAGGACATTGGTTATTGGATTTAGGGTGAGCCCTAAACCCGGTATGATCTCATCCTGATTTTCAGATTCACTGGTGCTGAGGTTTAGGACACAATTCAGCCCACAAGAGCAAAGTTATGCTGGAGATCAAGCCAGAGCTTAGTTCTCAAGTACGTTCTGTGCTCTTAACACCCCGTATTCTATTCCCAAGTCAGAGATTAAAACGAAGTGTCCACGATACCAAGATTATTAACATTTTGAGAATCCAAGGTAATTTGATAAGAATTAATCTTTCTAAACATCTTTAACCGAAAATTAAGGTGAGTTCAGGAGCAGCTTAGACAGAGGTACCACCAACCCGTTCCAAATTGACGGAATGCAGACAAGAGCGTGTCCCATCTGCTCCTGTGTCCCAGGTCTGGGCAAGCCCCAGACTATGTCCAATAACAAGAAAAAGCCATGCCAGTACCAGCTTAAAGGACTGAGATTCCGATTGTCCCCTCGAAGGGCTGCTCCACTCTAACATCTCAATGAAGCTCGCTGTTCATTCCACCCTCTCCAGAATGCATAAACATGCATAATCAGCAACATGATCAGGATTAGTTATGCAAATCACAGCGGTTCTGTGCAGAAATGCACCAACAGAGAGAGACTTTCTATTTTTGTTATGCTAATAATGCTAGGGGAAATAACATCTCTGTGAACATAATGTAAGTGTTTTATAACCAGAAGCAGAGCTACTCAAATCGCCTCTCTCTCCAGCAGAACAGAGAAACTGGGAATACCACAGTCCTCTAAGCAGTATCTTAATTTTCACAGATTTTACTCAAAATGATAGGAATTAAGCCATTCTCACTGTAACATTTGAAAAAAAATGTTAATAGGAATTACAAAGGAAAAAGAATCTTTTAGACATTCTTAAAAGAAGATACACAAATGGCCAACAGCTTTTTAGAGAAGGTTCAGCATCACTAATTACAAGGGAAATGCAAATTAACAGCACCATGAGCTGCCATCAAAAGATGGAGAAGCAAGGGGTGGCTAGGTGTGGAGAGAAGGGATCTCCTATCACGGTCAGTGAGAATGGAAATGCGTGGGGCCATTACGGAAAACCATGTAAGTGCTCCCCAGAACACTGGGAACGGTTCTCCAAATGATCCCCCAATCCTGCTTCCGGGTCCTTACTCTGACTACTTGAAATCAGTGTGTTGAGACATGGCACACCTGAGCTCACTGCAGCCAGCATGTGGAACCAGCCACCAAGTCCACCAGGGCAGGAATGGAAAAGGAAGTGAGGTCTACATGCACGACGAAAGTCTATTGAGCCTCCAAAGAGCAGGGTGTTTCGTTCTTTGTGACAACATGGATGGGACTGGGGAACTCTGCTGAGTGAACTGGACCAGGCTTGAGAAGCAGAGGGCAGTGGTGGCCACCAGAGCTGGGCAGGGGCAGGGGAGGTGATGGGCAAGGTGCAAAGCCACCAGCCGCCAGCGGATAGAGCACTAAGCTCCTTTCATCAACATTGAGATTTACCGCGCTCGCGCTGAGTGCTAAGCATGGATCGGAACGGTGTACCGCACATTTCAAAATCTCAAAGAAAGTAAATTTCAAGCATCTTCATCGCAAACAGAGTTAAGTATTTGAGGAGATGGATATGTTAATAAGTTTGATCTTATTAGTCTCTATCACGTTCACAAATCATTTTTTTAAAGAGAGAGGGACAGTGAGAGAGAATCAAATTTTTATTTAGTTCTTCATGTGGCCTTTGTTGCTCCCACACTTTATTGTGTATGTGGTGCCGGGGTTTGAACCCGTGTCCTCTCGCATGCTAGGCAAGCACCAGCCACCACTTCAGCCCCACGTTCACAAATCTTTTTTTTTTTTTAATAACTTTATTGAGTTTTTCACATGGCCTTAGTTGCCCCAACACTTAGTTGTGTACGTGGTGCTGGGGTTTGAACCCGGGTCCTCGTGCTTGCCAGGCAAGCGCCGAAACCGCTGAGCCACCGCTCCAGCCCACGTTCACAAATCTTAACATCATTTTGTGCCCCATAAACATATACAACTGTAATTTTTTCATTTAAAAATTAAAATTAAAAGATGGAATTTTTGAATATATTAAGCTCGTTGAACATTCGGGAAGATATTTTCTACATTCGAAGTGAAAATTTCCTCATTGGAAGTTATTTTCACGTCAAAGCATTGATGACTTTGAGACTCTGCCATTTACAAATGGGGAGGATTTTTTTTTTTAACTTCTCGAAAAGGGAACTGGAAAGGTATATAGCCAGAAATGTGCTTTAAGATATTAAAAAACAAAATCTAGGACTAGGGACACAGCTCAGGGTAGAAAGCTTGCATAGAATGTTGAAAGACCTGGATTCAATCCCCAATACCATGAAAAAATAAAAAATAAAAAAAATCTGCAAAATATTTGCCTTTTCTCCTGGATTACTGTTCCTGGTTTCGTTCCTTGATCACTCACATGAAAATTACTGGGGGTGGTGACCACTGTGCATTTCTATACAAATGCCGTGGCTATGCCGAAGCCTTTTCTTTGGTTTCAGTGGAGCAGCACCACTGTCCCCAGGCTCAGCGCTAAGCTGCAGGTCCCGGCTCCTTGTGTCTCTGTGCCTCTCCCCTTCCTCAGGTCCTCTCTGGTTCACAGGGGCAAGGGGTGCAGACACAGGAGCTGGACATGTCCACACAGGCTGTGGTGAACCCACATCGTCTACCCCCTGAAAAGCCACCAAACCCCAGCTCTGGTGCTGAGGGGTGAGGCCACCTTCCCAGGTCAACACTGGGGGCCGACCCACCAGAACAAAACTCAGGGAAAGGTTTCTCTGTATTTCTAGCCTGATGTCTTCTCACAGAGGAGGCCTGGACCTAGCACTTAAGAGGCCCTCTGCAACAGTTCAGGTCTAGGTGCTTCCAGAAGCTTCCAGAGCTTGCTCAGTCCACTTCTCTTCTCAATCACTCTGGTTTCTCTGGCTTTGCCAGATTGCACTTGGGCTCACAGAATGAGATGCACTAGCTCCGTTCAGAGATCCAGTTCCTTACGTCATTCACGGATATCATACTGGGTCACAAAGACCCTGTGCCCAACTGTTGTTAATGCTGCTCACAGGAACACGTTAAACAGGGACGCTGGAGTGTAGACACGGGCCCAGAGTACGTGGGTGCAATGTTCACAAGGGAGTTGGTCCTCTCAATATCAACACACCCCTGTCCTCCTAGAACCCCTGTCCTCCTAGTACGCCTCCCACCTCATTCGGTGGAACTTCAGTCCCCAAAGGAGATATTCTTCATAATTTCTTCTTCCTGGTTCTTCCATACCCAAAAGACATACTGAACCCATTTATTCTCCTCTGCCTGGCTACAATTCCATCCAAATCTCCTGACCACCCCTGAATTCCTGCAAAGTATCCAATGGCCTCCAGGCTTAAGACCAATGTCCCCTAAAAATGAATATTTCACACAGAAGACAAATGATATTTTTAGCAGCTCAATCTGATCATATTGCTGCTTCTCATTTCTCTGTCTCGCGTGGCTTTCTATAACACTCAGGAAAACCACAAAGCCTTCATCATGCCACAGTAAGTTCCCTAGTGACCTGGCTGACATCCCCCACTCTCATCCCCCACCAATGTCCATCACTCTCACAGTTCCCCAACCTGCCTTTGTGCTGTTCCTCGAACGACCTCAGGGCCTTTGCATGGGTAGAACTTCTGCCCCCAACGTTCTTCTGGGAACTGTCCCTTGCCTGAGCTCTTCTTGTCGCTTGGGCATTACCTGCCCACAGAGAACCACACTGATCCCGCTGTCTGGACTGCCACCTGTGCTTATCCTCATGCAGGTCACAGCACTTTACCTTCTTCATATCATCCTCAAAATCAGAATGTTCAGATATATGTCTTTTTAAATTTATTTATTTTCTGTGTTCCCTCATATGCGTGTAGGCTCGTTGGGGACAAGTGGGCTGTCCAGATGTTTCCCTATGTCTAGAATAGTATCCAGCAACTGGAAAAAAAAATGGTAGGAAGGAATACAACATTTCAGGGGTAAATGCATGTGAAAGTCAGAGCAGGAAGCCACCTGAGGAGAGACGTGCTAGCTCTGCATAACTCCAAGGTGTGAACTTGGCTTGGCACCATGCACCAACACCCCACACGCAGCACCAGGGATGGCAGGCATTTCTTTCCTTCAATTTATTTTCCTTATTAGCGCATTATAGTTTTACATAATGATGGGATTAGTTGTCACATATTCCTAGAAGTAACACAAATCAGCAATACAACATTTGTTCACTATCCCCCTGCTACACTCCTCTACCTCCCTCCTCCTTTCCCCTGATCTCCTGCCTTTCTTCTGGGTCCTATATTGTTCCTAAAAAACCTGAATACAGTGACATAATTCTTATACTTATGAAGAACATTTTATATATATATGGCTATAGTACATACAGTGACATTTATAACTGTTTGGAATGTACCTTGCTTTATCTCAGTTCCAACATTTCCCTTTCTTCTCCCTTCCTATTACCCCTTGTTATTCTTCAAAATATTTGACAATGGGATTAAACATTTACTTTTTTGTACAGGTATGCAGCATATATTGTTAAAATATCTTATGAAGTTTCTTGCACCTGTATCTCATAAATAGTAACATTTTGCATTTTTGTTCTATGGCTCTAATACATGAATTTGTCTACCTTACTCCCAAGCCTGGGTTTAGGTCCAGGATGGCAGGCATTTTTAATCCAAATCCTAACAAAGATAACAGAACAGGGGCTGGAGCATGGCTTGGCAGATATGGCACTTGTCTGGCATGCAGGAGGAAGCTGGTTCAAACCCCAGCTCCACACAGGCAACGAAGTGTCGGAGCAACAAAGGCTTGAAAAACTAAATAAAACTCATTCTCTCTTTCTCTCTCTCTCTCTCACTTTAAGAAAAAAAAGATAACAGAGTAGCATAACTGCATATTTTGAATTAAAAGATCCACATGTGCTTCAAATCATCAGAACTACTTCAGAGGAAGCTGGGAAAATGAAGGCAGCTTCTCTGTGGCGACCACATGCTCTGAAGACATCTACCTGTAGACTTCCCTTCTCCCCAGTTCCTCCAGGCTATGAAGCCTCCTTGGGGCTTCCCTTTATTCCCTGGACCTACAGTGATCTCAGCTGTGCCCTGCTGAGTGGCAAGGTCCTTCCTAGAGCAGACACAGTCCTTGGGGCTGGGCTTGACCCCCACCCCAGGACATCATCAATCAGAAGTGCATACTGTCTCAGACTCTGCAACCCTGTCCCCCAGGAGCTGTGCCTGTGACCACACCTCTCCTGCAGGGTCAGTGTCACTCCTGCCATAGCTGTCCCACTGCATGGGAGCCTCCAATATGCCAAGTGGGTAGACGAGGACAAGGGCCACACTCTCAGTTCTGAACTGCGTGCAGAAGCAGTGCCACTCAGCCTAACGCAAAACACTGATCATCGGCTCCGTGACAGCAACAATCGCCCATCTTTCGGCTTAGTTACTGAGTTCTCTCTTGATGTGCCCAAACCAATTTAATTTTAAAACGGAGACCACTAAAATTATTTTCTTGAAATATATTGTTACTTAAAAAGCTAAAAGGACCAGATCAATAAAGCCAAGGCTGTGTGACCTCTGGGCCGTGCCCTCCTCTGGGGTTCATCACCCTGTCCCACTTCCATTTTCCCAGCTGTTTCAGGAGAGGTCAAAGAAGTGACCATCTGAGTCATCACATGGCATCTCCTACTCAGTATCTGAAAATTTTAAGTACAGTCTCACTTTTCTTACCATGAAAAACACTTGTTTCTTGGAAATAAATGTTACACAATTCCGAGAATCCTTTTAAAAATACATTGTGCACATGTTGTTTTGAAATATGTACATATTGTGAAACAGCTAAGTAGAACCAATTAACATACATTACCTCATATATATATACCTGCAAGGTTTTGTTGTGAGAAAACCTAAAATCTCCTCTCTTAGCAATTTTAAAGAATGCAATATAATACGCTGTTATTAGTTACCATGTCACATAAGACAGCTCCTGAAATTATTCTTCCTGTCCTACCAAAATTGTGGATCCTTTGACTCACATGTCCCCAATTCCCTGCTCACCCAGCCCCTGGGAAGAGCATGTGACTCTTCTTTTCCATAAGATGAACCTTTTCATTTTATTTTATTTTTTTAAATTTTCTTTTATTTTTTTATTAGTTGAATATCGACTTAAAATTGCAGGGGAATCATTATCAAGCAATCACGAACAAATGTATATTCACATAGTTAGCCAAGGCTGATGCCATTTCATGGTTTCGCCCCCTTGGGTTTCCCATGGTTGTATTTTCCCCCAAATAAACCCCTGTGTTAAATGGACTTCTTGTGGAGATCGGAGTTATTTTATTTTTAAAGAGAGAGGGAGAGAGAAAGAAAGAGAGAATCAATTTTATTTATTTATTATCTGGCCTTTGTTTCTCTGACACTTAGTTGTGTATGTAGTGCTGGGGTTCAAACCTGAGACCTCATGCATGCCAGGCAAGTGCTCTAACCACCCAGCCATGGCTCCAGCCCTGAGATGAATCTTTTTAGATTTAGATTCCACATATGAGTGAGATTATTCGTCTTCCTGGTTTGTCTGTGTTGTCACAAATGACAGTATTTCTGTCTTTTTGAAAAGATATTATTCCACTGCATATATATTCCACCTTCTTTCCATCCACTCTCTCACTGATGGAAACGTGGTCTCCATCTTGGCTCTCATGACCACTGTGGAGGGCACGTGGAAGGGCAGGCATCTCTCAACACACCAGCTTCCTTCCCTTTGGATGCTTTGGAGTGAGGCTGAGAGATCATGAGACATTTCTATTTTTAATTTTTTCAGTAACCTCCACACTTCTTTCCATAGTAGCTGTATTGATACACACACACACACACACACACACACACACCCTTTGTGACTGTAAAGAACTCAGGGACATGTTAATGCTACATGAAAGAGCATATTTTATTTTTCTATATAGTTATCTTAGTCCAAGAATGTATTCTGAATATCAGTTCTATAGAACGTGAAAGATTTTTAAGTGTTATGTTATCCAGTGAAAGAACACATATTATGTTCTTTGAAGGAAAGCCTCGACCCCGAAAGGGTAATGATGCAATCATGAATCACAGGGTAGCTTTCATTCTTCTTCTGAAAATGTTAGGCAGAGTCAGACTGATGACAGAATAAGAGGCAAAACAATGACTTTCACTGTGCCTTTGTTATTTAAAATAGGTAGGAGGTATATCATATGTTTTAAAAAGCTTGGAAAAAGAGAGCAGTGGGGGAACGGCCCTTGCCTGGTTCCGATGCCACCTCCCCCATGTGTAGCCTTCAGCTTCATTCACCACGCACAGCCGCTCCCCCGCCAGCCGGGGTGGGAGGCCTTCTATCAGCTGTTAAGGTGCAAGAGATCCTGAATGCTCCCCAAAGGCCCACGCGGTGACAGCGTGGACCCCAGCCTGTGACACTATCAGGAGGTAGGGCTTGAAGCGAGGTCACTGCAGTGTCCTCTCAATGGGGATCTGGGGACCGCAGCCCCTTGCTGCCTCTCTGCTTCCTGGCCACCGTGAGGGGAGTGTCTTACTCGCCCCACTAGGCTCACAGTGTGCTGCCTCTCCACATGCCCATGGGTGGAAACCTCCGCAACAGGGAGACAAAACAGCCCTTTGCCCCCCCCGTTCATCACGGCACACATCTTGGCACCGTATGAGGACAGCGCGGGACGCTGGTCTTGTGACCGTGAAGTTCCTTGGAGGGAAAGCCAACATCTAAACTTGCTTGTCTATTCCCACATGCCCCTTGTCCCTGTCTCACTCGGAATGACTGCAGGATATGTCTGCAAGCCTGATTTGTATGGGGCTGGATCTGCAAACTTCCCACTGATAATTAACAAACCAGTCTTTTGTCTGAAAGTAGGCTACCACCTCAGACTCGACTAAAGCACTTCAGTGTCCTCCTTGTGACAGGAGTAGCAGCATACTGTTCCCCCAGGGTCTATTCAGATCAATAAACACGTGTTTCGGATGTTGGTCTCTTGGCCAACATAAAAATAAGAACACAGGGGCATTTTCTTAAATTTCCCTCAGGTTCCTAAAGCAGGAGAAGGGATGGATTATGTTTCCTGTCCGTGATTCTTTCTCTTACATTCATCCATTGACGGAACTGAGCCAATGGAACATACTTCCCACCCACTGCCTTTGACTTAAATTGAGGATAGAATATGGGCAGAAGGAGGAGCAGGTTAGTTCAGAACTGAGGCTTTGGCCAACCTTCTTGGAGTTTTGACCTTTGTGATGAAGGTCACAGTTGGCAAAGTCCAATTGTTCAACTGGGCTTTGGATTGAAGATTCATGGAGCAAAGCCAGAGTCCACCACACTTTTGGAGGACAACTTCATCCATCAGAAAGCAAATTCCACCCATGTAAAGACTTGTATGATATGTGATGTAAATTACTATTGCGGTAAGCTCCTGGGGTTTGGTGGTTGATTGTTACTCAGCATTATAGTATAAACCTAATTAATGAAACCACTGATATCAGCAGCAAGACGCTACTCTAGTGCAAACCTACCATATAGGACATCACCTTTGGGGACTGGCAGGGATTCATCACTGGACTCTTGATGATGGCAACCCGCTGGATAAATAACTGGTAAATACGCATTCTAAATCATCAGATACCCAAAATGTCCATGCTTTGCAAGTTCTTTGAATCACATAATAAATTCTTGAGAAATAACAGAGGACCTGAGAAAAAGTGGGACTGTCTAGAAATACTTCTTGGAGTACAGAAAGTATGTTATCCAGCCTAAAATTGATCTTTTGTCTCTCTCAAAATATTTTACAGGTAGAGTTTATTGACAAGTGTTCTGCATTGTACAACTGGGGGAAACACAGTGCTGAGGAGTTGGGCATTTTTGCAAAGGGTAAGCATTCTGTTCTGCTGAAGCTGAGATTCCAGCCCAATCCCTGAAGGTTCCTGGAGCAACAGGTGAGTGCATTCATCACAGGGGGTTTTCCTGGTGTTCAGACACCAAAGATCCCTGAGACTCCATCTCCCCTATCAGGACACCTTTTCCTAACACTGGCAAGTACTTTTCCTCAAACATTATTTTTCTCATCAAATTCAAACAAAAAATAAAAAATTCATTTAGTATCATTCAGGCAAAGTGATGTTTATTATAAAGTGTCTATTTCTTATTTTTAATAGCTCTATGATTAGAAGAAAATAATTTGCTTTTTGATGATTTTTTGAAATTACATGTTTCAGAAGCTAGTAAGCAACTTTCTAATTTCCACAAACACATACACCAGGGGCTCCTTCACAGTCTCACACCTCATTGGCCTTCTTTCTACGTGCACCAGGATGGCCCACCCTTCATAGGAAGAGCTACCCACCCCTTCGATGTGTACATGGAGACCAGTCAATTATATGTCACGAATTTGACTCTTCCTATTGCAGTTGCATTAGCTTCACCTACACTAATTTTAAATTTAAATCACCCACGAGATTGCCATTAAATCATGGCTGTTCTGAGCCCACATGTTCAAAGAAAACTGAATGGAGACAGCCTTGCGTAGCTAGCGTTCGAAGCACAGAGCAAAGCGCTTTGATTCCCAGTTGACTCAGGGATCACTGAAATAGGAACACGGACGACTCTGTTAGCAGAATGAAGCAGGTGCCATCGCAGCAACCCGGCTCCTGCCAAACCGGCTGTTTGGGCAGCAATAACTGCGCCCTCATTTTTATATATCTTTCTCTTTCTGTTGAAATGGAGGCTGCTTCATTCTTCCCTTAAGGAACAGGGGTAAGGAGATCTTTGGTGCTGTGTGTCCAATATATAATATGCATATGAGGGCTTTTGTAACTTTCAAACCATTGGCCCATATGTAAGAATACCCCAAATAGTGTGCTGTTCTTAGTGCGCACGAACTAGCTATGCATTTTCAGCATGCGTGATCTTATTTCAACTTGTTTTATTTTTTGACATTCCTCCACTTGTTCAGACAAACACTCTACGGAGTGCTAGGCACCAGGCTGGCTGAATCTCTGGCTAATGGGCTGTGCCATAGTCATGCAAATTCTACCTTATTGCTGTTTATGTACAGGAAAATATTGCTAGATGAGACAATTTGGAAAAGAAGTGATTGATATCTCAACACCAGGCTTTGCAGAAGAAATAGTGTCCTGGAAAACTACTTTGAAGACATCCACTCAAAAAGCAAAGAAAAAAAAGTATAGGCCTTGTAAAGAAATAAAATGTTATATAAAAGGGCTTTTATTTATATTCGCTGTTGTGGTCCTTATGAATATTCATGTCCATATTCTTTAGAAACATTATATTTATTTAATCTGAAAGGCCAGTGCTTCAGATGAGAAAAACTCATGCAGGGAAAATGAGTGAATTATTCATCTAAAAACAAACATTGTTTTGGGGCGCTGCTTTTCGCTTGTGTATTCAACATCTACATAAACCGTCACCCGCTGTAGCCCTGCGCTTGTACAATGGGATCTCACCACAAAAAGACCCATCAAGGCCTAAAAGTTTTTCTTTGCCTTCTTTTTTTCTCGGAAAGAAGAAAATCTCCAGAGAGAATGCATACCCTTGTGCTGTAAAAACCAATCATTCTGGGCTCTCCACCAGCTCAGCGAAGCTTTCCTGAATGATCAGTTCGTCACAGCCCTCCTGTCCCACCCACTGGCCCCAGGACACCCAGATTCTTGGTGTTCCCTTCTGTTGGTGCAAACAGGTGGTCTGCAGAGCAGGCCTGTTCCGGGATGGTACTTGCACACTGCTGTCTACCGAACCAACAGCTCCCTTGGGCTTATATCAACCCCTTGGTTTGCACAGAGTGTGGTCTTGGTGTTATTCTACACTCCCAGGAGTACGTTCCAGGCTCTAATCACCCTCATGTCATGGACCATGTTATTGAAAGAAATGTGATTTGGTCATAGGTATGGTGAAAAGCAGGAATAAAGTACACAATTTAATAGGTTTTGCATTTCTTTAAAATCACTTCAAAGATGAGAAAACACTACTTTCTTCTGGCTGACCAATATTTATTTTTAAAGTGATAAATTTCACTTTTATTTAAATGTTCATAAGCATATAGGAATTCCTGTTTGCACAGGCAATATGTTCCAGAGAGCAAGGTCAACTAAACATAGATGACCCACTCTGAATATTTCCACAATTTCATCCCTTTGAAAATGCAGATGTTGAAATAGATTCCATCGGTTTTAGGTAAAGAAATATTTTGATTCTAGATTCCAAAAATTTGATATTTGGGCTCGTACTTGGGTCCATGTTACTTATTTTTCTGGCCCCTAAATGATTTTGACTTTGTCATTTAATAAACAGTTTCATTCATTTAAGAGGGTGCTGTGGCCACATGCTCAATACACACCTGGAACACCAGCCCAGACTGAGGTCAAAGGGCATTGGGTCAGAACATGATAGGCAGATGCTGCTTCTGAAAACCTACCAGGTATTTTCCTCAATTGCAGAAGCTCACCTGAAAGAGCTCACCTCTTCATCAACAGCACAAACAACCATAGTTAAAAGTTCTTTGCCCTGGTGTGTGTGTGTGTGTGTGTGTGTGTGTGTGTGTGTGTGTCTGTAAACTCCAGTGCAAGCAACACAGAAGAATAAGTGTGTTCAGGCTGCCCTTCAAAAACCTCATGTTTCTCCCATGTTTTCCTCTCTCCTTGAAATGCCACCCTTGCCTTTAACAGAACTGGTTAAATGATGTTCATTTTTTAAACTGATACTTATTCCACAAGTCAGCTGAGCCCAGGACCCATCCAGGGTGCTCCTGTGACCTGGGGAGCCCTGATGCTCATCTCTGCTTGGGAACACTCCATCCTACACAGCTCCTTGGTGCTGCTTCCTTCCTGGGCGTATTAACAACCATCAGAACAACCAACTAACTCCATGACAATCCTTGAGTCACAGAGGCAAAGCACCTTGCTCAGGTCCCCTACAGCAGGTGTCAGCACATGGGAGTGCGCTGAGCCTGCACCACAATGGACCCTCGCCTGCCTCTGAGCTCAACCTAACGCAAACACAAGACTGCTGGGCCAACGTGATGTGCTGGGAACCCTTGTGTGTAAGCAGTCATGCATGCTGCACTGATTGCTAAGTATTCACTGCATAACTCAGAGATTTCCAGACACTCAAAATCTTAAGAGTGACGCTTGGGAAAAACATTACATTACCATTATAAATCCAGGGGAACCAAGAAACAGAGACTCAGGGTAAAAATGGGGGCCAATGGGGTCAAGGGCAGTTTCATTCTGTTGATCATTTAAAAAGTTACCCACTATGTGTCCAGCTGTGTGTTCCATGCTGGACACAGGATAGCCCAGGGAAACATCCTAGGTTCATAGTGATCCAACAGGGTCCAGATAAACAGTTCATGGGGATGGTGATCCAGCAGGGTCCAGACAAACAGGCAGCCCACAGCATCTATGTGGACAGATGTGATTCTTCTGCCTGGAAGATGTGACTACCCCCACTCATTTATCTATGAGGTCATTAATTTACGTCACTGTGGACTTGTGAATACTTATCTGGTGGATTAGAATCCAATACTACCTTATCTGGGTGTTTAAACTTTCCGAGTTTTGATTCTCCTTAAAGAATGAAGAAAGAGCTGATTGTAGAATAAAGCAGGAAACATGCACCTAAGCTTTGGGAACTCAGAGTGCGAGAGAGTGCTCAAAACACACACAACAAAGTCCTACGATGACGGGTGTGTGTCGAAGGGACACAGTGCAGGAGACCAGGAGGGGTTCCCTCTCAGCTCTCCAAACCACTCCAGCTGACTTGTAAAAAGCAGAAAGCTGAGTTTTATTTTGAGTTTTATTTCATGGGCTCGAATGAAGATTTTTCTCACAGGCCAATCCGTTCACCTTTGCTGATGAGACTGAAAGCTTTCAGTTTGGTCTAGCAGTTGATGTTAATTACAGTAGGCTGTGTAGCTGCATTATATTTGCTACTTTTCCTGGATTTGGAGTTTTCTTTGGTTTTTCATTATGCTTCCTTGTATTTACAAACGCCTATATTTCTGTTTTAGTGGTACTATTATACCAGTAGCTGGGCATCTACCTGTATCTCCATACCCATCTCTGTATGGACTTCTTCCAGTGCCTTTTGTCCTCCTTCTCCTAATTAGGTATGGGTCACGTGCTTTTTCAGCTATAAATTACATCCTTTGACTCTGATTGATTATAAGCAAGAAACAAGAAGCTCATTTTATTTGTCCTCCTCTTGCTTCCTTCCAGTTGTCACCCCTATATTAAAGTGTGACATCCATTTAAAAGGGTAGAATCTCTGACTACACAACATAATGGATTTCACAAAGTGAACACAGTGGTACAATCAGAACCCAGAGTAAGAAGCAAAATACTTCGAGCCTCCCAGACACCTGTCCTTGTGCCCGGTACCTGTAGCAGGCACCCAGCAAAAGGAACCACCATCTGACTTTTGATGCAAGGATTAATTTTGGAGGTTTTAGAATATTATAGGTGAAGTCAGGCCACACACGTTCACAGGTAGCTTTCATTGTTTGAATTTTCACCTCCGTGGTGTTTGTGGAATGCCTCCATATCGCCCAGTGCAATCTCTGTGGCTCCCGGTCCTTGTTGCTGTCTACCGTCCCACTGTGTAGACATAACATGACTTTCCATCGTTGCTCCACTAGTGACATCTGTGTGACTGCCAGATTTAAACAGTTATGCTGCTGTGACCATCTTATGCATAGCTCTTTTTCTTTTCCTTTTTTTTTTTCATTCTTTTGCTCTGGAAATTAAACCCAGGTATACTCTACCACTGAGCTACATCTCCAGCCCAGTTTTTAAATTTTATTTTTTATTTTGAGACTGGGTCTCACTAAGTTGCTGAGGCTGGTCTTGAACTAGCGATCCTTCTGTCTCAGCCTCCTGAATCCCTGGGATTACAAGCATGTGCCCCTACCCCCAGATTGTGCATATCCTTTGATAACAAGTTTGCACACTTAAACTAAATAGAAACTAAGGAATAAAACTGTTGAGTAGTAAGTTATGCATGTATTGATCTGTAGTTGATACTAACTTCAAGTCTTCCAAGCAGTTGAATCAATTTACATCATCAAAAGCATTATATAAAAGTTTGTTTGCTCCAGATCCTTATCAGTACTCCTCCTATTTTAGAGGTTTATTCTCTTTTCAGAACATACTAGATTTATATATATTGTTCTCCCATGCTGGTCTCTACTTTCACTTTTCTCTTAGATCTACAGAATATCCACGAAGTTGGGAAACCAGTAACACTGCCTCATTGCGATTACTGTTTCACAGAGTGAAGATGCCCTGGAAGGCACTGTGGCTGTTCGCTGAGCATGCAGTTGCATGCATATCCTGCAAACGCTGATGTATTCAGTGCTCAGCGTTAGTCCTTCTGAGATTCCCAGTCATCTCCTCTTGGATAAATTGAGTCCTTTCACATGGTGCTTCTCAAAGTGTGCTCCACAGAGTAGAACTGGTGAAAAAAGTTAAAATAAGAAATCTGTGTCAAAATTCAGTGTTTTATTTCACTAGGGACACTATGCAGTTCAGCAAGAGGGGCACTGACCTCCTTCCTGCAACAGCTGCTCCACTTCTCAGAGCCTTTGGAGGAGCACTGTGCTACTGGATCCCTGGGAAGGACTCGAGGGCACACTATCCCTTGGGTTCAGGATTCTTGAAAGGTAGTTTAGCTGGATACAAAATGCTGAGCTCACATAAAAACTGTCCTTGAGTTTCTTAAAATATTGTCTCATTGTCTTATTGTTGACTTGCTTAGTATATAAAGAATACTGATATCAGTTTGATTTTCTTCCCTATGAAACTAATGACTCGTTTTATATAACTTTCCTGGGCTTTGGTATGAATATGAACACCTTGAAGGTATGTTCTTGTCTTTACAAAGAGTTATCAGAAATGTCTTGACATTGACTCTTTCAGATCAATTTTCTCAAGTGCTTGATGAGGCCTTAAATGTATAGATACGGGTCATTTTAGTTAGATTTTTTGTTGTTGTTGCTGTGGCTACAAGATCTGACAAGAACAATTTAGAGGAGGAAAACTTTATTTTGGGGCTCACAGATTCAGAGGTCTCAGTCCGTAGAAGGTTGGGTCTGTTTCTTGCAGCTTGAGGTGAGGCAGAACATCACAGTGGAAGAAAGTGGTGGAGGAAAGTGGCCGAGGGCATCTCGATTAGGAACCAGAGAGAGGCTCCGCTGGCCAGATACAAAGTACACACCCTAAAGACAAGCCCCAGTGACTTCCCCAGCCATACCTACCTGCCTCCAGTTACCACCCAGTGAATCCCTATCAGAGGATTAGTTTACTGATTGCGTTGAGGCTCTCATAACCCAATCCTTTCACCTCTAAGCTTTCTTGTATTGTCTCATACATGAGTTTTTGGAGGACACCTTATATCCAAACCATAACACAGATCTTCATGAATTTCCAAAAAAAAATCCTCATGCTTTCTACATATGAGGAATATTTCATTATATTACTTTCATTTTCAGGGACTTCAGGTATATAAATGTTGAAATTTCTTTTCCTGTCTTCTATATCTTTTTCTCTTCTTTTTTATTTTATCTTGATCTCTTGGTTATTGTGATGTCCTCAATATATTTTCTTACATTTTCACGAAATCTCTTCTGCCCTATGCAACTTTGTATTTTTCTCCAAATTTTTTTTTCCGTGTAATTAGTCAATTCTTATTTCATTTCTCCCTGGGCTTTTTTGTTTGTATCCATTTTTGTTCTGAAGTTCTGAATTTCTAATTTGAAATTTAAATAATGAAGTGAAAATGCTTTCTTAAGAATATGAATTAGCTTGTAGTAGAGTGTAACATTTTCCAAAACTCTGCTTTGTGGGGTTTTCCATTTGTGTTTTTTGGGTTTTTTCTCAGTGAAGCTTTGTATGGATGCTATCTGCCAAGTTCTGGTCATTGGAAATATCCATTGTTTTCCTAAAGGAACAATGCTACACATGTGTGGTCAGGAAAGAGGCCCCTTTTTATTTCCATGTAATGAAGTGCACATTTTAATCAACGGCTTCTTGGGAAGGACAAGAGTGGGTCCTGGTTTTCCATTCTTTTGTTTTAGTATGACGCTAATTTCCACTTTCATTCTACTTTCCTTCCACCATTATGCATTTAGTGAATACTCTTTCCTCCTGCTCCACCATCTCCTTGCCAAAAAAGCAATGTCTTTCCAGGACTGCCAGTCCTGCCCCTGGGAACCTTCTGACTGCTTTCTGTAACCTTCTCCAGGAGCCAGCTCTCTGAGCCACCAAGTTTCACTAAATCTCCGCTCAGGTGGGGGTTCTCTTGGGGGACAATTTTATCTTCATCTTCCTGATCCCGGGTGCTGTTGTCCTTTCCTCCTTTCTCTGCAATTCCCCTGCCCCAATTCCATTCCAGCATGGTCTCTATACCTGGCTGTGTGGTGAGCTGGTCTATGACAATCCTCTACCCACCATCTGGATTCACAGTGCTTCTTAATCTGCCCCTCAATGTTATGCTTTTGGGATGAATATTAAAGATTTCATTTGTTCTTCTTATTGATATGAAAGTTTTTTGAAGGGAGCTATGGAGAAATTTAGATTATGAGACCACCTAGATGGGAATACTGACACTAGAAATTGTACTTTCCCATTTCTTTCCTAAATGGTTAGCTGACACCTATATTTTGAAGGCTTAAATTTATTTCTCAGTGATCAGAAATGCTATAGATATACTTGTAACTATTTCTGTTCTAGCCATCTGTCTATTTTTATTCTGGTAGCCTAATCTTTTAATTATTATAACTTTCACACATTTCTAATATCACAAAAATTCAAGTAACTGTGGATCTGCTTTATATAACTTTTCTGGGTTTTCTTGTCTGGCACCTTCTATATTAATGTTAGTGACATGTGATTAATCTCCCCACACTTACATGTGTATTTTGATTGAGACTGCATTCAATTTAGTGACTAAACACTGGGTAAATCTGACACATTTTAAAAGAACATTGAATCTTAGTATGTGGGAATAAGCTATACCTCTTGATTCATTAATACCTCCTCATGACATTCCTTAAAGTTTTGTAGTGTTCTTTCAAGGGATTTGGAACATTTTTATGTTTATTCCTAGACCCAGTAAGATAACACGCTACATATAATTAATGTAATGACATATTCCTGGATACAGCATTGCTCTAAACAGGGCTCCTATCCCACTACATTTACTTTCTGTTACTTCTATACTGGAGGCACTCAGTTTTTCAAACCAACTCTTAGAACACTAACTCATGGAATCTCTCCATTAACACTAATGGTTTTTGAGTGAGTCTCTCTGGTTTCTCTGGAGGTAATAATAAAAAAGAATAACATTTATTGAGTACATACTATTGGCCTGCTACTATAAAAGAGCATCTTACTTATGCATTATCCAATTTATTTTCACAAGTTTGTAAAGTACATGGTATTAATATCCTCAATTGAGAAATTAAATATGAAAGCTTAGACAGTTTAAAGAACCTGGCCAGGATCACCCAATCATAAATATCTCTAGGTCAATGCAGAATAGCCACAATTAATGGTAGTTTTCCCTTATTATTTCTTCTCTATCTTTCAATTTATGCCCTTATGCAACCATTTGAGTTAAGCACATTACCCAAAAGGGCTCTTCGGCGGTCATCCTAATGAGAATTTCAAATTGGAGCTAACTGTTTTTATAAAAACGTTAGCTCTTTTTAAAAACACTTTAATAAAATGTTGGAGATTTGTTTTAGATGTTCATTTATTAAAACATGCCCCTCCTATGAACTGGAGCTGAATTAGTTGAACTGTTTATGAATATATATCAAAATGAACTTCTACTTTTACTTTTTGATAGATTAAGATAAAAACAAACTAAATAATATTGTTAAATTTTCTACAATTGAGTATTTTTACAGTCCCAGAAAAAAAATTCTATGTAGTCATGCATGCCATCTATGACCTTGGAAAAATTTCTTAATCTCTGTAGACATGCTAACCTCATGTCTCCTGGGAATTTATTCATTCATATATTTCACAAACTCACCGAGTCACTTTTATGCCAGGTAATATTCCAGGCACTGTTATTAAACAAAGAAAAACATGGAAAAAGACCACATGAGCTTATATTCTAGCTCATGAGACAACATGAGCACAGCAGTACACTAGTGACAGCCACCACTGTGACTATGCTTGTCATGTGCTAGAGGTCGAAATTCACCAGTATTTTTCTCAATATTTTGCATCTATAGACATGAGATTCTCAGGAGTATTCTTTGGTGCATTTTCTTTATCAGGTTGGACTATCAGTGATGCTAGAGTCATAAAAATGAGTTGAGAGAGAGAGAGAGAGAGAGAGAGAGATTCTTTTCCTACTTTGTAATGATCAACATTGTGGAAATCATTCAGACCTAGATTTGACTTTCCTGACGAGAGCCTTTTTAAAGATAAGCTCTCTCTTCCTAAATGTCTCAAATGGTTACTTGACTATTCCTTTGCCTTAATTGATTTTAAGTAATACATATTTTATTAAAAATCTTTCTGTTCCATTTAAAGTTTGAAATTTACCAGCATAGACTTGTACGTAGGAATGCATTTCCATTTCCTAATATCTATGCATTGCTGTGGCAGAGAAGAAAGGTCAGGTTTCAAAGGGCCAAAGAGATGGAGGAAAGACAGAAAGTTTCCATCCCCTCCCCATCACTCCTGCAGGAAGTTTTAACACTGTGGAACCAGAAATAAATTATCAAGAATGTAAACGCATTACTCACCATTTTAAACAGATTATTACTACGCCCAAGTCCAAGTAGAGCACTAAACCACAACTGCCAAAAGAAGAGCCCATAAAACTAAAAGGGTGTAACCATATGGTGCAAAGTCACCTCCTGGTCCTCCAATCCATGCCTTGAGGATCCCAGGTGTGGCTTTCCAGAGCACTGCCTTCGAGGCTGTGATAGCAGTCCACAGACCTCCACCCATCTGTCCATACATCAGTCACTGATGATCATCTGTCAACTTATCTGTCACCTACCTATCACGGTATCTGTTTCATCTATCAACTACCTGTGCATGGAGTTTCCCGTGTGTGACGTATGAATGCTCTGGTTAAATCAGAGCTACAATCTGTAGACGGTCTGGGTGTGTTCCCCACAGGTTCATGTGCTGGGACTGTGATCCTCAGTGTGGCGGGACCTTCAACAAGGTGGGTCCAGATGGCTGGTTCACTGGGGCGCTGCCCTCAGAAGGGATTACGGTCATCCTCATAGGATCCCTGTGAGCCCTCAGGGCAGAACTGCTACGAAAGGGCAAGACCAGCCCCTGCCCAGGCTCTCTGCCTCCTGTCCTTCCCTGTGACCGCTCCTTTTCTCATGTGCGCCTATCTCTGAGATGCTATCTGCCAACAGGCCCTCCCCAGAGCTGAGCTGATGCCAGCTCCACGCCCTGGAACCTCCAAAACTGTGAGCTAAATAAACCCCTTTTCAACATGAAATATCAGCCTCAGGTTTTACGGTAACACCAGAAAAAATGACTAACGCAGTCACCTCCACACATTTTATTTCTTCTCTTTCAAACGAATGCTCTTTTGCATGTTACTCTCATGCCCTCAAAATCATAGAAGTAAAAATCTAGTGGTTCAGTCCTGATATTTCCCATCTATGATTTTTAAAGTTTAAACCCCCGTCCCTCTTTCAGCCTTGGACTGTGTCACTGGCAATAGCGGCGATCATTCAGGATTCTTGCAGGAGGTGCTGCCCTTACCACGGGCTACCAGACAGAGAATGAACACACACATTTTGGTAACTGTGAAAGAGAAACCATTTTTATAAATTCAGGCATTTCCTGCATGATTACTCCTTTTTCTGAAGTGAGCGGAAACTCCAATGACTGGCTAAATAATTCATTGAAACTGCCTCCAAATCTATTCCTAAATGGAAGAAACGAAAATAGTCCATGAACTGTTTTTAAATAAGAATGTCAAAATCTTCAGATTTAGCATGCTCATGTAGAGTTCCAGAGAAATGTAAAGGGTACACTGCGAAATTGCCAGGTTTACGTATAAATGTGACCAAGTGAATTGAAAATAAAATGCTATTGAAGAAGAACTTTTTATGATCAAAAGGGGATATAAGTTACTCAAGATTCAAAAACACATAAATATATCCGGTTTAGGTCATTTTACTTAAAAGTAACTGTCATCCCCGGCAAATGCATTCAGTTTAATTTCCTGGGAATGAATCAAAATTTCAGGTACTAAGAGCTGTTGTTCTTGTACAATGACATTTTCTTTTATAGTTTCAATTCCCTCGTTTCCGAGTCCATGCAAATGAATTTGATGATGTAATGGGGATGGAGAGTCCTGACAGTGACAGGTCAGTTCTGGTGCCAGGGAACAAGGGTAGGAGTTGATTTACCTTTTCCAGAGCTCCAAGCAGGTGGCGTGCACAGTGGTCAGGGCTAAGGAACATGTGGACATGTGTGCCCATGCCTGACTCTGGCTTCAGAGTGGTCAAAACAAACCTCGTCACCAAGAAATTAAATATAGATTTGCTGAGCCTCGTTCTGTCTTGAGGATAGGAAAGGGTTGAGCAAAGAACAATAAAAATGAAGTGACAAGAGGGATGAGAACGGCTGGACCATTTCCCAAAGAGCTCGCTGGGCGTCAGCAGAGACAGTGGGCACATTAACATGGTGGCAAGTCCTGCCTCTCCCAGAAAGGCGCGCTGTAGGACCGCATCCTTCCCAGCTTCACCTTTCCCACCCTGGGCTGAGCCAGGCTCCCAGCTCACTCACTGACAGGAAGTCTGTTTCTCTGTTCTTGCTCCTGACACCCTTGAGTTCTGTTACTTGACACCTTGGAAGCTCTCCGGGCAATTCACACTATATGATTACCAAGTCCTTCTTGAGAGTTTAAAATGTGCTTCAGCATTACCAACACTAACAGGACTGTCCACCCACTTTGCCTTCTGAGCCCCGCCATCTGCCAGGCCTGGAGCTGTCCTTGGAAACAGGATCCAGGCCTTTGCTTGAAACAGCAGGTAAGGATGGGGAAGTCTGAGCAGGAGAGTCACCTATCTCAGCTTTGGATCACTGGGAAGAACTAGGAGCAAAGACTTGGAAGTACAGTGGAGCTGTTTGCAGCAGGGTAAGCAGGAGCCAAGGGGAAGCTGGAGCCTATGGACTTGGTCACTTTGGCAGGGACACAGTGACTTGACCATGACTGTGGTTCAGCAAGACCACTCTTCCCTGGTAAGATGGGGCTGCAGGGGCTGAGCAGGAAGCACCCGTATCACTGGCATGGAATGACTGGAAGAGACCCACTCAGGAGGACAGGAGTTGGCAGGAGGCCGCACCCTCTAGTGCCCTCCTGGCCTGCAGCCCTGGGTGCACCGGTGGACTGCTAGGGCCCGGCCACACCCAGTGGGAGGCATAGGCTTTGCCAGAGGAGACTCCTCTATCTCCTGCCTGAGTAGGGCTGGGGTGCCAAAGCTGACTGGTGGGTGTGCGGACCTGGGCCAGGGCAGATCTGCTCTTAGTCCACCCTGTTTCCTTCTGGCCTCCACCTGCCTTCCCCTGGAGCAGACATGCTTGAGTTTGAAGGCTGTTTGTTTGATTGGATGATTCAGAAACATTCTGTCTCCAATCAGTGCTGACGTGTCCCCTGATGTCAGTACTTAAGCTCCAGCCCCTCCATCACTCCAGCCCTGCCCACCGTCTTGCATCTCCATGAAGAACACAGAAGACAGCGCATACCCATCAGTGCTCTCCCCAACCACCCTGAGTGTGCACACCCATCATCTTGCTGCTGTTCAGAGGGGAGGGGACCCCTCTGACCCCACAGTGCAGGCAGGGCTGCTCCCAGCCTCAGAGAACTGAGCTCCACCCACCCACCCACCATGCACCCGTTTCAGATCCTTGCAACCAGTTTAAAAACGTTTCCTCCTCTTCAAACAAAAGCACTGGTGGACTCAGCCCCTCGACCTTCCCTCTGTCTACTGCCACCTCCCCTGAGGACTGATACCCACAGCTCCCTCTCACTCTGGGTCCTGCTCCATGTGCAGCAGCTGCGACCCCCCAGAGCCTGCTCGAGACCTTCTGAAGGCAGGGGCCATGGGCACCAGCAGGATGGCTCTGGCCCCTCTTCTCTCCTCGGATGAGTCCTGGCCCTCTACCTCCATCTTTACTCTGCTCTTTCTCTCATTTTTTCTCCGTCTCCATCTTTCACCAATGCTCTGCCATCCTTGGGCACTGCTCTTCACCCCGAGAAACTGAGGCAGTCACCACTTCTCTCCGCTCTTCAAAAGCCAGTGCAGGCACCGGGCACAGCTGTGTAGCACCCCAGGGAAGGAGGGGTGCTGTGGGGACTCTGGGCTCTCAGCCATGAGTGCTCACCAGGGGTCTCGCCCCCCACAGCCATAGCTGTGACTGTGCATGCATGCAGGACTTGGGTGCAGTGTCTGCTCACCTGGCTCCTGACCCCTCTGCGACTGCACCGTGCAAACCACTCCACCACCAGGGAGGCCTAGATCCTTGCCTCAGGTGTTCCGTAGAAACCGTGCTTCAGAATTTAAATTCCTATCTTTTCCTGGGCCCCTGACATACAGTATGACCTGAGAGGCTGGCAGAGGCACAAGCGCAGCTCCCAGGCGGCCACACTGGCTCTCTGCAGGTGTGCACTGCTGAGCTGGGATGTTGGGGGCTCGGGGGCTATGTGCATTTTCAACGATGGCAGTTTCAGCTTGGTGAGCATCAACAGGATGTCCACCATCATTGAAGAACACACGTGCGCTTTCTGTGTACAGTCTTCCAAGGACATGTGATAAGGACCTTTAAGGGATACTTCTAGTTTTTCCTCTTTGACACCCAGAAGCAAGAAGGTACAGAGAGAAGCATTTCCGCATTTCCTCATCTGTATGTACACCAAAGCCCCCAGGGCCTGGCTGCTCCTGTGTCTAATGCCACATCCACCTATCAAGGCCGCTGAGCCACAGACACTGCCCTGCACATACCTCCTCCGAGTCCCTCTGCAGCTGGGTGTGGGTGGGGACAGACAGGGGTCGGCTGGCAGTAGCCTGTGAACAGTTAAATAGTCTCACTTGAAAGCAGTTCCATTTCATATCAGAGCTGCAGAAAGACATGAACGACGGCATTAGCAGAGTAAAAGGACAGGTCTTATGGAAGCGATGCACATTACGCGACTCCTACTCT